>PVJD01008399.1:0-72959 GCA_004026545.1 Mormoops blainvillei
GAGGAGAGGAGAGGAGAGGAGAGGAGAGAGGGAGAAACATTGATTTGTTGTTCCTCTTATTTATGCATTCTTTGGTTGATTGTTGTATGTCTTTGACCAGGGATTGAACCCACATCCTTGTCATATTGGGATGGCACCCTAACCAACTGAGCCATGCAGCCAGGGCTTATTTTATTTTTAAAATGAATATTTTATTTTTCAATTACAGGTGACATACAATATTATATTAGTGTCAGGTGGACACAAAATTTTAAATGCCTAAAAAATGCATTTATTAGAGGTATTTTTAAAGTTAAGGTGGTTATCTATTAATATCTCTTTATATTCTCTAGGCACAGCTATGCTCAAAGGAAAAAGATGAGATGACATGTCTCTCCTCAAATCTTAAAAATTTAAACAACTTATAATACAGTCAGGTGGAATAAAGTGATGACAAGTTCAATGATAAGCCAAGTCAGAAATAAATTGGATTAGCAAGAAACTTAACAACTCTGAAAAACATAATCTTCTGTCACTATCATCACTATCACATCAAAATGGTTGAAACGCCTACTTTTTCCTGATGGTTGGCAAAGTCGCAATTTTGGAAGAACGTAAAACATGGATTGTTTTGCACTTTTAGATAGAAACAGCTTAAAAACTAGAAACAGTTATTGCTTTATAGAAATATAAAATTAAATAACAACAAAAATAAGCCAGATTCAGTATTCTCATAGTTATATAAAGAAAATAGAATGTACAATTTTGGGATGGTAGAATGGAGAGTCCATTAAAATTCAAGTTTTGTCATTTAATTCTACAATGTCAGAAATATCTTTTAAAACACATAGAACTCCTTGTTTTTCCTTAAATCTGATGAGCTGGCGTCAGGAGGTGATGTCCTCCCTTGATCTTGTGGGTTTACATTGGTTATGGGGGGTGTCAAGGGACTTGCCTACAATTTCAGGCCGATTCAAAACCAGAACCAAGTCCTCCTTGTAATTATGTTTTCCTGTAATAGCTCATAAGCTCCTGCTCCATATTCAAGTTCATACTTTATTAAGGTCAATAAGCAGAGTCTTTGCTTCTGTGGGTGCTACAGTGTCAAACAGTGAGAAGCTACCACCCATGAGAAGCCAGAATTGGCCTTTGTGGTGGAAGGAGAGTTGACCACCATGAGAGAAGTTTCCTATGGATTTGAATATTTTAAATTTGGTAGTAGATTATATTGAGGGCTAGAGGAGAACCTCACAAAAGAGCAGGTTACTTTAGAACAATCAAATCTAAGGACTGCAGAGAAGGCAGCAGGGTGTATCAAATGTGGCACTATATTACAAAAGGACCACTGTCCAGCTGAAGAGCCCATGGAGAAGTTACAAGCACAGTACCAGAGAGTTGGGGTAGCAGGGGTGGAGAGTGGTAGGAAAGATGGTGACAGAAAAAGATGGGTCTATGGAGACATTAAACATCTGACTGTGACTCTTCCTAAGAAAGGCACACAAAATTTGGAGCTTGACAAATTTCTTCCAATACATCAGTGGGAGGAAAATTTTTGCCTCACTTGTTTCCTAAAATAACATTCATATATCTCTGGTTTGTTTAACACAATCTAGCCCTTTGTCTCAAAATTTGGAAAAAAATTACAATTTTCTAAAACGCCTTCTTGCTAAAGAATAACATTCCACTACTGCCTTGTCATTACTCTCCATGCCCGTTTACTTACACTTCCTATAACTATTTTATTTAATTTATAGCTATATTTAATGTTGGCTAATTTGTCAATTGCTTTTCACTTTACAATATGCAAAAGATATTTTAAACACTCATGAAGTAATCTCTGTATGTCAATAACTGTTATTTACTCTTTTACTCTGTTATAAAACTATTTGTGGTATGGTTTTATAAATCTCTCGACCATGAATGATGTAAAGAATCTCCACTGCATTGTATAACCTTCAACCTATAGATCCACTCAGATGGTGAGGACACCAACCCCAAGTTGATAAGGTAGTGTATTACCGACCCATAGCAGTATTAACCATTCTTAGCAGAATAATGAAGAAAATTGAAAATCCTATAAATTGTACATCTAAGTTTCTGGGCACCATAGTTTTTAAACACATGCCTGAGAAAATTGAGAGATTTCATGTCCGGGACCAGAATATGTGATGGTGTTTTTTCTTCAAAGCAGAACAATGAGTTACATACTCTGGTTAGCACTCTACTCTATTTCTGTGAAATGCCTTTTCTTTCACTGTTCTGATTTTTATCCCATATATTAGTTTTGCCTTTTGTTGAACTTTATAGAAATGGAATTGTACAGTAAATCTTTTGTGTCTGATTTTTTTGATGAGCATAGTACTTTTATACACATCCATTTTGATGAACATACCACATGTTTTACTGATGAGTAGTATTCCATTATGTAAACAAGAGATCTGTTCAGAGGATATCCAGCCACATATTGTGAAAAATAGAGACATTCATTGAAGAAGATACAAGAAACAAGAAACATTGTACATAAGACAATGACGCCTCTGTCCCCTTCAAAGCAAGCTCCTTGGGATGTCACATAGTCCTCCCAGTCACCATCAGCTGCCCCATCATATATTTCTGAATCTCACTGATGGTCTGAAATCTCTTCCCTTTCAAAGGTGACTTTAGTTTGGGGAAAAGCCAGAAGTCACAGGGCTCCAAATCTGGGTTGCAGCAGGGCTGAGTCACCTGGGTGATTTGATGTTCCACCAAAAAACTCTGCATGAGACATGACGCATGAGCAAGCACATTGTCGTGATGAAACTGCCAGTCACCAGTTGCCCATAGCTGCAGGCTTCTGAATCTTCCAAATAGTTTCTGCAGAGGAATGTTCAAGCTTAATGCAAAATTTGATGCACATTTGTTGCTTTACTGGCTCAGTCATTTTGAATGGGGTGATTACACAGTAAACATGCTCACACAATAACATCTACCATACCCACTGGCTAATACAGGGAATTGGTCATTATTCATGCATGCACATTCCACCTCACTCTCCTTGGCTGCTGGGTTACATCAGTGTCATACAAACTATTCTTGTTATTTTAGCAAAGGCTGGACTTTTTTCAGGGAGACCTCATATATACCAAAATTTGGTTATTCATACTCCTGTTGATTGACATTTGGTTTTTTTAAATTTTTTTCTATCATGAAAAAAGCTGCAGTGAACAATGATATACTCATCTTTTTATGCACATAAAACATGATTAATTTTAAATTTAAGCTGCAATGAGGTTACAACTTTGATACTTTAAGTGACTATTTTGAATAGACTCACAGTATAAAAGAGGTGGGGGGAGTTCCAACCAAGAGGGAGGCATAGGTAGATATGCTTTGCTTCCTCGCACAACCAGAGAAGAACAACAACCAATTTAAAAGCAAAAAACAACCAGAACTGCAGGAAAATAGAACTGTATGGAAGCCCAACAACCAAGGAGTTAAAAAAGAAACATTTTTCCAGACTGGTAGGTGGGGCAGAGATAGGAAGCCGGGGTGGAGAGGGAGTTTGACAAGGCAGTGGCTGGCAGGCAAGGCAGTGTCTGGTGCACTGGGATATCCCACATTCCTGTGTGGATAAGCTGGGAGGAACAACTGGGGAGTGAGACAAACCGCACAACCAGGGGTTCCAGTGCAGGAAACTAAAGTCAAAACCTTTAACTGTAAAAACCTGTGGGGGTTGTGGTGGTGGGAGAAATTCCCAGTCTCATAGGAGAGTCTATTGGAGGGACTTACAAAATCCTAAGAAGTACAAAGCCCACCCACCCAGAAATCAGCACCTGAGAGGGCAAAATCCTCTTGTAGCAAACAAGGGAAGGGACAGAAAGTGGGGCAAGAGCCGAGCAAGTGGATTGTTCCCTCTCTGACCCCTCCCCTACATACAGCACCACAACAGCAAAGTGGGTTGTCCCACCCTGGTGAATACATAAGGTTCCACCCTTTAAAATGTCACAGGTACTCTGAGACAAAGAAATATGACTCAAATGAAAGAACAGATCAAAACTCCAGAAAAAGAACTAAGCGATGAGGAGATAGCTGACCTATCAGATTCAGTGTTAAAAACACTGGTAATCAGGATGCTCACAGAAATGGTCAAGTATGGTCACAAAATAAAGGAAGAAATGAAGGTTATACAAAGTTAAATGAAGCACAATATACGGGGAACCAACAGTGAAGGGAAGGAAACCAGGACTCAGATCAACAATTTGGAACAAAAGGAAGAAATAAACATCCAACCAGAACAGAATGAAGAAACAAGAATTCAAAAAAATGAGGAGAGGCTGAGGAACTTCTTGGACAACTTTAAATGTTCTAACATCCAAATCATTGAGATGCCAGAAGAAGAAGAGGAATAGCAAGGAATTGAAAACGTATTTGAAAAAATAATGAAGTAAAGCTTTCCCAATCTGGTGAAGGAACTAGACATGCAAGTCCAGGAAGCTCAGAGTCCCAAAGAATCTGGATCCAAGGAGAAACACACCAAGGCACATCATAATTAAATTACTCAAGATTAAAGATAAGGAGAGAATCCTAAAAGCAGCAAGAGAAAAGGAGACAGTTACCTACAAAGGAATTCCCATAGACTACCAGCTAATTTTTCAAAAGAAACGATACAGGCAAGTAGAGGCTGGAAACAAGTATTCAAAGTCATGAAAAGCAAGGACCTACACCCATGATTACTCTATCCAACAAAGCTATCATTTAGAATGGAAGGGCAGATAGGTGCTTCCCAGATAAGGTCAAGTTAAAGTAGTTCATCATTACCAAGCTCTTATTAAATGAAATGTTAAAAGGACTTATATAAGAAAAAGAAGAAAATCAAAACTATGAACAGTAAAATGACAACAAACATACAACTATCAACAAAAAACATAACCAAAGCTACACAAACAACTGGAATAGGAACAGAATCACAGAAATGGAGATCACATGGAGGGTTGTCAAGAGAGGAGGGGACAGGGGGAGAATGGGAGAAAAAGGTACAGGGAATAAGAAGCATAATTGGTAGGTAAAAAAAACAGACAGGAGGTAGTTAAGAATAGTATAGGAAATGGAGAAGTCAAAGAACATATAATTATGACCCATGGACATGGTCTAAGGGGGATAAGCCTGGAGGGAGGGAGGGTGCAGTGTAGAGGGGAATAAAATGGGAGAAAAAATGGGACAACTGTAATACCATAGTCAATAAAATATACTTAAAAAAAGAGATGGACGATGGCCAGTGCAATGCATTTGATAGTGTCTATAACCAAGGGGACAAAAGTACACACCAAAGCCTCCCTGTCTCCTCAGCTCTGAGCCCTTCAACCCAAGTGCTTTGCAAGCTGTCAGGAAAGTAAGGAGATATCAGTTTGAGGCCGTACTGTGGAAAGATACGCTTGCAGCCAGATGTACTTGGGTTAAATTCTTGCTCACTGACTTAAATTAACTGGCCATTCTGGGCCTCAGACTTTCCTGATTATTAGTGACATTGAGTCTTTTTTCATATATCTATTGGCCATCCATATGTCCTCTTTGGAGAAGTGTCTATTCAGGTTCTTTGCCAATTTTCTAAAACTTCATTTTATTGTATTTTTTCCCACTACCATCTGTCCCCTTATACCCTTTTCTACCTCCACCACCTCACACCACAAACATCAAACTGTTGCCTGTGTTCATGAGTCCTTTGTCTTTTTTGCTCCTTCCCTCGACCCACTAACCACCCTCCCTCTGAAAGCTGTCAGCCTTCTCTCCATCTATGAGTCTGTTCCCATTTTCCTTGTTAGTTCAGTTTGCTCATTAGATTCCGCATATGGTATTCATCTTTCTCTGACTGGTTTATTTCACTTAGCATAATGTTCTTCAGGTCCTTTCATGTTGTTGCAAAGGGTAACACTTTCTTCTTTTTTATGGTTGTGTAGTATTCTATTGTGTAAATGTCCTGTAGTTGTTTTATCCACTTATCTACTGATGGACACTTGGGCTGCTTCCAAATCTTGGCTATTATAAATCATGTTGCAATGTACATAGGGGTACTTATATTTTTTCAAGTCAGTGTTTCAAGTCTCTTTGGATAAATTCCCAGAAGTGGAATAGCTGGGTCATAAGGCAGTTCCATTTTTAATTTCTTGAGATAATTTGTACTGTTTTCCACAGTGGCTGCATGAATCTACATTCCCACCAACAGTCCTTTGCCCATTTTTCAATTGTCTTCCTGATGTTGAGTTGTATAAGTTCTTTATGTATTTTGGAAATTGACCCCTTATCAGGTGTATCCTCAGTGAATATGTTCTCTCATACACTGGGTTTCCTTTTCATTTTGGAGATGATGTCTTTTGCTGTGCAGAAGCTTTTTAGCTTGATGTAGTCCCATTTGTTTATTTTTGTTTGTTTGTTTCTCTTGTCCTAAGAGATATCTCAGCAAAAATATTGCTATGAGAGATGTCTAAGATTTTACTACCTATGTTTTCTCATAGGATTTTTATTGTTTTGTGACTTACATTTAAGTCTTTTATTTATTTTGAGTTTATTCTTGTGTATGGTATAAGTTTGTGGTCTAGTCTTCACTTTTTTTTGCATGTACCAATCCAGTTTTCTCAATATCATTTACCGAAGAGGCTGTCTTTACTCCATTGTAGGTTCTTGCCTCCTTTGTCAAATATTAATTGACCATAAAGCCATGGCTTTATATTTGGGCTCTCTGTTCTCATTAATCTATATGCCTGTTCTTATTCCAGCACCAGGCTATTTTAATTACAAGGGACCTGTAGAACAGTTTGATTTCAGGTATTATGATACCACCAACTTTGTTGTTCTTTCTCAAGATTACTGAGGCTATTCGAGGTCTGTTTTGGTTCCATATAAATTTTTGAAATATTTTTCTAGATTTGCGAAATATACCATTCACATTTGAATAGGAGTTGCGTTGAATCTGTAGATTGTTTTGGGTGATATGGATATTTTAATGATGTTAATTCTTCCAATCTATGAACATGGTATATGCTTCCATTGATTTGTATCTTCCTCAGTTTCTTTCTTCAATGCCCTATAGTTTTTCTAGTATATGTCTTTTACCTCCTTGGTTAAATTTATTCCTAGGTAACTTATTATTTTTTATTGCAGTAGTAGATGGCATTATTTTCTTAGTTTCTCTTTCTGATAGTTCATTATTAGTGTATAAAAATATCATTGACTTCTGAATATTAATTTTGTGTCCTGATACTTTACCAAACTCATTTATTAGATCTAATTTGTTTTGTGAATTCTTTAGGGCTTTCTATATAAAATATCATGTCATCTATGACTAACAACAGTTTTACTTCCTTCTTTCAAATTTGGATGCCTTTAATTTCTTCCTCTTTTCTTATCACTGTAGCTAGGACTTCCAGTACTATGTCAAATAAGAGCAGTGAAAGTGGACATCCCTATCTTGTTCCTGATCTTAAGGAGAACACTATTAATTTTTGCCCATTGAGCATGAGGTTGGCTGTAGATTTTTTTATAATTAAAACCACAATAAAATATCACCTCATACCTGTCAGAATGGTTGTCATCAATAAATCTACAAACAAGTGCTAGCAAGGAGCGGAGAAAAGGAAGCGTAGTGCATTGATGGTGGGAATGCAGGCTGGTGCAGCCACTGTGGAAAACAGTATGGAATTTCCTCAAAAATTTAAGAATGGAACTGCCTTTTGACCCAGCAATCCAACTGCTGAGAATATATCCTAAGAATCCCAAAACACCAATTCAGAAACAGGTATGCACCCTGATGTTCATAGCAGTGCTATTTACAATAGCCGAGATCTGGAAACAGCCCAATTTCCCAGCAGTAAATGAGTGGATAAAAAAGCTTTGGCACCTTTATGCAATGGGAATACTATGCAGCAGCAAAAAATAAGACGTTCTTACTTTTGTGACAGTATAGATGAACCTGGAAAATATTATGTTGGGTGAACTAAGCCAGTCAGTGAAAGACAAATACCCCATGATCTCACTTAAATGTGAAATCTAAAGAATGCAATAAACCAACAAACAAAATAGAAACAGAAGCATAGATACATGGAACAAACTGACAGCTGCTGGAGGGGAGGGGGAGCTGGGTGAAAGGTGGTGAAGGGATTAAGCAAAGAACATTTATGCATGACTCATGAATGCAGACAACAATATGGGGATTGATTGATGGAGGTGAGGGCGTGAGGCTGGATGAAGGGGGGAAAAGGGGAAAAAAGCAGGAACAATTATAATAACGAACAATAAAAAAATAGCTGTGGTACATTTATACAATGGAATACTACATAGCCATAAAAAGAAGGAAATCCTACCTTTGCAGCAGCGTGGACGGACATGTAAATTATCATGCTAAGTGAAATAAGCCTGTCTGAGAAAGACAAATACCATATGATTTCACTGCTAGGGGAATCTAGTGAAAAAAATAAACTGACGAATAGGGTAGAAACAGATGGACAGTTGTCAGAGGACACTGAGGTGGAGGACTGAATCAAAGAAGGTGGAGAGATTGGCAAAAAAACATATATGCATGACCAGTAGACACAGACAACAGTGTGGTGATGGCCCTAGGGAAGGGGGGCAGGGTTGGATGGAGGTGGCAAAGGCGGGGGGTGAATGGGGACATCTATAATAGTGTCCACAATAACAATAAAGTTAAAAATAAAGTAATTTCCACCTTGGTAAGTAAAAGAATTAAATAAGATATACTAGTTAAATTTATAACAAGTTTAATGTGAACAAAATGTAATTAAAGACACCATAATTTATATAATTACACAAAATATATTGAGACTATAATTTGAGTACGAGCTCATATCCTATAGACAGAGGAATGATTTAAATTTAAATATTTTTGTATTGTTTTAAGTTGGTGATTCTATGGTTGAGCTTACATAAAGCAAATTGATTTAATTAATTAACCATAATCTGATAGATCTTTTATTTTAGTGTCTTAATAAATAAAACCCCATCTGCGGTTTTCTAGCTGGTGGTGGGACTGGGAGCTCTACTCCAAGCCATACTATAGGCCCCGGCACATGGGGCCACTCCGTCTTCAGTGTGTGAGCCTCCACATTACACTGGACATGGCCTCTGGCTAGCAATGGAGGGAAAGAGAGAGGATTCTGGTGTGGGACATTATATTTTGAAGGAAACCAAAACTAGAAGTGATGTCCATCATTTCCAATCTGTTTCTACCAGCTACAATGCAGTCACTCAGCAACACCAAACTGCAAGAGAAGCTGGGAACTGGGATGGAACTATAAGCATAGAAAGAAGAGGAAACAGATTTGCTGATCAGTTTGTAATGCCTGGCATTCACCAATGCTTGGTAATGCTTGGTGAATACATAAATAAATCCAAACCAGTATTGACTATAATGACAATACCTTATAAAGTTCAAAATATGTATGAAATAAAAATGTATGATAACAATGGTACAAAGATGGACAAAGAATAAGTGAATTTAAAGGCTAATATTGTCTGGGAAGGGCTAAAAATACCAAAATTTAATGTCGAGGAGACACATTTACTTGGATGCCACTTAGCAAATATCAAAATATATATAACTAACGAGCTTATAGAGGAGAAAAATAGAATCATAGAATACTTGACTGATCCAAAAGAGGTCGAGGAAAGAGATAGACGGGAAGATAAAACAAGTGGGACAAATGAACAAAAAAAAAAGTAAAAGGATAGTTATAAACCCGATACATCAGTAATTAAATTATTTATTAATGGAACAAACACTTTAATTAAAAAACAAAGGCTTCAGACTGGATACGAAATTACCTTTCAATCTCCAAATCAATGTCAATTAAGTCTTGTTTTTTTCTTGTAATAAAAATCACACATCTTCCTACAGAGGTAAAACATTCAACATTAGTTGTCTCAATCATTGAAATAGATTGCAAAGGTTCAAATGTTAATAAAATGAGATTTTACATATTTCACCTTTGAAAATGTCTTTTTACACACACAGGTCCTACCAAGTACTGCTAGGATAAGCATGTGAATTGAGCATATTTATCTCTTGGAAGGCAAGCACAGAATTCTATTAGATTCATCTTTTTATATTTGCCTTCTAGTCTGTCATTACATTGGAGATTAATCACTTTCAATTCAAAATTAAATGGATGCTTCTCAATTGCTTCTATTAAAATTCAATTAAATATATTTTTGTTGTTTTTAAATGAATGTTGAAATGTGAAAATTTCCTTTATATTTGTATCAAGGTCTGAAAAACACTGCTTGCACTATCATTTGAGTTTGGAAAATGTATCTCCTGCAAATTTGTGTGGTCATGGAGATCTCACTTCTTGTTTTAACTTTGATAGCATGGGAAATGTATAAAGCATTTCGGGCGTAACCAAAAACCATTGTTTACATTTTCATTTACTCAGGTGGCCAGTTTTTATTGATAGCACCTGTTAATTGTAATCTTGTATAATGTAGTAAAGCACAATATCATTCTCAATTTAAATTAATGTTTGTATTAAATTATTTTATTTACAACACAATTTAATGAATGCCTCTATAAACAGTTTTTCTCACACATTATTTGTCATAGTTATTTCATAGTTTTATAGCCCTTTGGAGTGCCTTAACTTTTCCTTAATTTTCCAGATTCCAGGACCTTTCATTTCAGCCTCCATTTACTCCTGGTTTTGGAACTTCTATTAAGGATTTTGGAAACCAAAGTTGAGTATGTCCTGTCATTCAAAATACTGTCAATAGTTTTTACTACATTATCACCTTTAAATAATGTCGTAAGAGCAAATAGTGAATTTATAAATTGTTGATATAACTCTTCATACATCTTTTATTAGAACTAAAACTTATTTTAGCTTCTCTAAGTCTTGATTTTTAATTTTTTAATATAAAATTCATGATACCTATTTTAAACTCCTTATGAGAAGATAGTACATATAGAGTGCCTGCTATTGTAACTCTACAATGTATTTTACTTGTTGGATCTTAAATTACCTAAATGTTAATATTAAACACTATTTTTTGGTATTTGTATAATATATTCCTTTTATCTTCAACCATCTCAAATCATTCTTTGTTTATATATCAATTCACTTTCTTCATACCACAGGGAAATACAACAGTATATTTTCTGAATTGCATGTATGTGAATTTAAAGTATCCTTTAAATATACATGTGTGTGTCTAATTATAACATGTTGTGCATATATAAGACAGTATGTCCTCTACTGTTTCACTATATCTATAAATATGTTGCCTTTTTACTATTTAAACATTTTAGTGGGAAAATTAGGAAGAAGAAATATATCAACCACTGGTCCTTGAAGCGTATCACTCACAGACGGTAGGAAGAGGACAAAACGGTTTGCAGAATACTGCAGCCCGAGACCAGCCGTTAACAAATCAATGCCTTTCAACCCCGGAGGGCCACTTTCTGGAGAAGGGGGGCACTATATTCTGACATTTCCAAGGATCTCAAGAGCAACACCCCCATGGACCAATGTTTTTTTGGTGGCATCTTGTTAACTCATGAACCACAAAGTTTTGTTCTTAAACTGTGGTTAAAAATTTTAGCAGAAACCTGTAAATGAGTAGCTTAGTGTTTTAAAACCATATATTTAGCCAAATGAAGGTGTGGCCCCATGCTGTTTCTCTCTAGATGCCCAAACTTTGAAGACCAGAGGGTTGGATCACTTTTGGACATTTCTTACTAGTGTGTAGAGGCTTCTTTCCTCCATTTTCTTCCCCCAAATATTATTTTCATAGCCTGATGAAATAGGAGTCACCTTTTATATTTTCCACATTTGAATTTGAAGGCTGTGGTGGTTGTTTTAATAACTCAGGAGTGTTAGCATGTTTCTACCCTGGAGCTATTCTAAAGAGAAACCACAGCTCCAGAAATAGGCAAAGCAAACAAAACAAAATAAACTAATGTTATGTCTTTTTGATTGCAGGTAGTAAAGTTACTGGTAAAACAATGTTTGGCCCTGCGAAGATATTTTCCCCTGCCTTTAAAATGTAAATATAATTAGATATTTCTGCTCAGTTTTATTTTGGTACCCCCGAATGTCAATGGCAGGTCAGAAGGAGTGATTGAATGATGAAACCTGGGGTGCCGGGAGACCCCTCCTGCTTGCCTCCTGTCCCGGTCTCAGGAGTGACTCATTCTGTTGGCCCATTCTCCTGGTCCTTCTTAGAATCCTGGCAGAAATAACACCAATATATGGGCTTCCTTCTTTCTCATTTCTTACCCTTTCTGAGTGCCCAAAGGCACTAGAGCTTCTCGCTTTTATCATGTTTCTGAAGACTTATAAAAATGAGTCAATCATTTGTTTATTCATTCAACAAGTATCCAGAGGTCATCTACTATGAATACGGTCACAGAGTTCTAGGCTGCCATTCAAGGACATAAAAAGATATAAAGGATGCCATCTGGAACTTATGATTTAGGAGAAAAGACTAAATACACACATTTAAAAAGTTATATCACAACACAAATACATGAGTTAGTTAAGAAAGTGCCAGCCAATGGAAACCATATCATCCAACAGGTTGAACTTGGGCATGGTCTGTCTGACAGGTGTAGAAACTGAAGTTTCTGGAAGGGGAGATCCATATTTTGTGAGACATTATTTGTTTTCAAGGAACAGAAATCTTCCCAAGCTACCTCAATAAAACAGAGCTGTAGAGCAACACAGCAAAGCTGGAATGTTGGGAGCAGCCTACCTGTTTCCCTGAGTCAATCTAAGTCTCTCCTCATAAAAAGTTCTCTCTCCTCTTCTGTCTGTTCTGTTCACCTCACTGCAAGCCATCTTGCTCCAAAAGATTCTTGGTTGCTGCTCTTCCTTCTGTACAGCTCGCATGTACCTCGTTTGCCCAAAACCCACGTCAGTTCCAACACTGGACATGCGTCTAACATGGACTCATGAGTTGTAACGACACCAATCCATGCTTTTGTGTTACTTTTTCCAGAAGCACTCAAAACAAGGATATAAGAATGAAGAAGCCAGATAGTAAAATTGGACCTAGCATGGGCAGGATGTAGGGTGACTGTGGTGATAGCAAATGGAAGCAAGGATGTTAAAAATATGGAATGAAAGAGTTTTTACTAATGGAATCAAAACTGTATTCAGGAACTCAAAGGGCCAAAAACATTAGGAAAAAGAAGAAAGTCCAGAAATCAGATTAGAGATGTTGAATCAATAAATGGCATTTAGTTTTTATTTGCCCTAGATTTCCATTTATAATTAGCCTCTACAAAAGCTACATGTTCCATCAAGTTACTGTAGATAGTTGATGTGTAAAAAAGAATGTCCCAGGGAAATAATCTGTTTTTGAGACAATGGGGTAGAGTGGGAGCCAGGAAGTATCAAGATGGCAATTGTAGTGCTTGCGTAGGAGTAGATGGATTTATTTTTAGTTAGTGCAGTGGTGGGAGGGAGTATATCCAGCTGTCTTGAAGGTGAGTATTGCTGAAGGTATTATTCTGAGAAGCAATTGTCCTTTTTGTCTGGCTATTTGCTTAAGAATGGTAAGCTAAGGACACTGAATTTTAATCTAGTAGATAAACAAGAACTCATAAAGAAAAGTATGGACTTTGGACTGCCTTAAGATAGTTAGCTGCAGAGTCTATATAGATGGAAGATGTCAATTCTGAGCATAAATTTCTATAGCTGCTGTGCTGATTTTATTCCCTGGTAAAGTAGAACCATGGTAATTTTGAAGAAGTATCATTGACCATAGATATGAGTTCCTCTCTCTCTTTCTCTCTTTCTCTCTCTCTCTCTCTCTCTCTCATACACACACACACACACACACACACACACACACACACACACACACACCCCTGAAGTCTTTAGTTATTCCCATAGGTCTTAGACAAACACACACACACACATCTCTGAAGTCTGTGCTTACACCCATAGGTTTTCTGGATATCTGGTCACTAGGAGTGCCAAAATGTATCTTGATCTAGAAGACCAAGTAAGTGCTAAGAAAGCTGTTTCTGGGTTCAAGGTAATTGTGCTAAAGCATTGCTTTTCAGAAAAAGATAACTGAGGAGTTTATATCCCAGAAGAATACAGAATCCTGGAATATTGAGGACCTATCAACTGAATATATTAATATTGAAGAGATGATTATATGTCTATTAATAATTTGACTATGATTTGTGCCAAGGAAGGTGAGCTAATATTTTTGGAAGAGTCAAGAACTGGATTTCAAATGTAAACTAGGAATATAATAAAAATAGATGATCTCACAGCTGTCTACATATGTTTGTCACAGCATCTGAGTGGCTGTCACCATTGAATTAAGTTCAGAAATAGTATTCCAGAATACATTTGTCCATAACTATTCTTTATGTCTTTTTATTGAGGCAATATTTATCTTACATAAAATTAACCATTAAAAGTGTACAATTCAGTGGTATTTAGTACATTCACAATATTGTGAATCACCTCTCTGTAGTTCCAAACATTTTCATTATCCCAAAAGGGAAACTCTATACCATTAAGCAGTTTGAGCATTTTTTGCACTCATACTATTTCCACCTTCCCAGAAGAATTCCCATTTCCTACCAATGTGGAAATTCAAACAAGCTTATATTGAAACTAAGTCTGAAAAAAAAAAAAAATGAGGCAGAAGCTGACCTGTTCCAGGCAGACTTAATGCCATGTTCTCCTAGAGTTGGAATTTTTCTTGAAAGACCTGCATGTGGACAGTAGGCTCTGGTCTTCTATTTTTTAACTTGTATTTATTATACATGGTAATCATTTTACATTAATACATTATGCAGATTGTATTATAAATGCTGGTTATTTTAAGTACAGTTGCTTGGATTTGTTTGTTCATTTTTTGCATTTTGGGTTCTCTTTTTCCCTTTTCTCACACTTATAACCTGCTTTCCCCTCTCCTACACATACGATTCTTTCATTCATAACTACTAGTATTTATCCTTCCATTTCTTCTCATGGTCACAGAATCATATACAGACATGTATCTACCATAGAATACATAAAAGTCTTTCTTATTTTTCTTTTAAAAAAATATTATTATGCCTGTATAAACAGCCATCTAATATACTTTACTCAACAAGAAATACATTGTAGATATCACTTCAAGTAAATTGTTTAGCTCTAATTAATTTTCTTAATATCACATGGTATGAATGTGGCATATTTATACCACAATTGATGGTCATTTCTTATGTTTCCATTTACTTACATATTCTCTACCTACTCTTAATGAAGCCACAATAGACTTCCTTACACATATGTTATGTGCTACTGGCTTGATTTATATGGGACCCCCAGGAGTAGTATTGAATCAAAGAATGTACCTTATTTTTAAAGTTTTAACATATGTTTTCAGACTGCTTTTTGGTAAAGCAGTAGCAATGCACATTTCCACCAGCAGTTCTGAGAGAACCCTTTTGTAGGTTTGCAATAATACTCATTATTACTTTCACCTGTATTTTACTAAATACTAACTGAAGCATCTTTCAATATCTGTGGGATACTTGGGTTTATTATTGGTTCATATACATACTTCTTGCCCATTTTTTTCTATTGCCTGGCTTTTACTGGACCATTTTTGTCATAACTGCCTACATTTTATCTTTATGTTATTTTCTCCAAATTAATTGCTTGTTCTTTTTTATTAAAAATATAGGGGTTTTTTCCTTTTTCTATTCTTAGGGAATAAGTGCTCCATCATCTGTAGATTGATATTAAGTCTACTGGATTTTCCTGTAAGATTTGTTATTCTTTTTTTCCCATTTAATTCATCTCAATTTTTGGTGGGAACCTGTTTTGTTATTTCTAATTTTATTGGCTTGTGCTAATCAAATGTAAGCTATAAATCCTCATGGTTTTAGGTTTAAAAAAATTTTTTGTAACTAAGCGCACAATTGATTTTTATAAATGTTTCATAGATGTATAGAAAAAACATAAATCTCTACTAAAGGGATACTCAATTTCTCTATGTCTTTGTTTAATGTTTTTGGCTGCAGGTAGCCATCCTATTTTGGAATAGTTAGTAATCATATTTTGCCACTTTTTCTTTGTTTTGGTAATAGTTCAATTTAATATATTTAGTTTCTATATTGCATGGTATAATCATACAATTCCACAAATAGTTACTGAAAACCTCCCTCTTTATATGATTTAATGTGTTGGGATTTTTGAGGAGCTACTCAGTAAATAACAGTTCTAACCTAAGTAGAACAAATTAAGAAGTAAAAGCTAATGAATGGTGTATGCAAGAAAGCCTTCATAATTTGCAGGGCCAAGTACAAAATGAAAATGTGAGCCCCTTGTTTAATAATTATTAAGAATTTCAAGACAGAGACAGCCAAGCATCAAACTAAACCCAGGGACCTGTAGCACAGGGACCTTCCAAGCACAGTGCCCTTCGTGACTGCTCAGGCTGCAAGTCCACAAAGCCAGTCCTGAGTGTATGGAAATCTAAATATCAACTTTGTTCCTAGTGAAGCTGATGCAGGAGAATGTGTGGGAGTTAAGTGGATCTGCTAACTAAGACTCTGCTGGTGACTGACCAATACTGTATTTTCCTAATCAGTAGTCCAACTCTGACCAAGTGCTTAAAAAGGCAATAATTTATAAATCTGGTTCTATATAAAATTATTAGGTGATGGCATATCATAAATAATTGTGTCATTAAAGAAAATTCTAAGTAATGTCATTGAACCTCCTCTTGCTAATGTTTTGCATATTCTATGTTCTTTTAACGTTTGCAAACAACTTTGCTGCTGAGTCATGGCTGCTAGATGTCCCAGGAGATATGGCCTCGCCCTCCTTCTCCACACACTAGGAATAGCACAGACCTTGGCCATGTGCACTTATCCCACACCAGCGAGAACTGGCCTTCAACCCTGTACTAAGGAGGCCACCCCCAGTGATGAGAAGGGGCTTGTCCTTCATGGTGATTTATTTTTGGCATTTCATCTGAGAAGACACAAGTGAAGGACACAATTAGTGTCAACAACGATGGGGTGTGTTTATTTTTTCATGGTGTGGACACCCAACTTTTGGGTCTAGTTCTGAGGTCAGTGCTTGAGCGACCACCCAATGGTTTCATTCTTTTTAGTCTTTACTGTCCTGGAGGAGTAAGAACTAAAAAAGTAAGGGCTGTGACCTGCGGGAAGTATGACATGTTACAAAGAGTGCACAGTATGGTTACATGAGCCACCCTTGTGCACAATGCTTTCCAGTTTCTCCCATTGAATAAATTGCTGGTTGCCCTATGTGGTAAATAGATGCAGACACATCCTTGAGATTGCAGAATCCAGTCAGACGCTCCATTATTAAGAGCTGTGGGGTTTCAACAAATCAGGCAAAAAAGAAAGAATTCAGAGTTCTATTAATGATTTTAAGCCAGTGGATGGAAAGACACTGGCATATCTTAAGAGTCAATGGAATACAAACTTCGATTAAGTGTGTAGCCACTGAATGAGGGTTTCGAACTAACTATACTTGAAAATTAGGAGTAAAATGATTCAAATATAAGGGAATAGGTAATGTACCCAGGTTTTTCTTTATGTTTGGAGTCACTGATACAGCAACTATAAAAGGGTTCAACCAAGAGTGTCTCAAACAAGGATCTATTGTCACCCTGACAGATATCGCTGGTACTTAAAATCAATGCAGACAACAAACTAGAATGCTGAGAAGAAAACTTAATAATATTTTCATAGAAAAACCCTCAAAATTACTTGGAGTGGCATAATTGTTCATTATTAGAGACATTTTAAACAGGGGAAAAGTTAACATTAAGTACAGAATTTATAAAGGTAATTAAACTCATATTTTGAATTAATGAATCAGCATATTTGGCTTTCTAGATATTTATAAAGTTTAAGAGACTCTTCTAGAGCAACAAGTTAGCCTTGTAATTTAATGTAAAGAACAACCTTTTGATAATTGATCATTTGAATTTTATGTTTGTTTCTATTTTCTTGATTTCTGTTATTTTTATTATTTCCTTTTCCTGCTTTCTTTTTTAAATTATATTTTATTGATTATTCTATTATAGTTGTCCTGATTTTTCTCCCTTTGCCCCCCTCTACCCAGTGCCTCCTACTCCCTCAGGTAATCCCCACCATTGTTCATGTCCATGGGTCATGCGTATAAGTTCTTTGGTTACTCCATTTCCTGTACTGTACTTTTATCCCCATGGCTATTCTGTAACTACCTATTTGTACTTCTTAATCCTCTCACCTCTGCACTCATTCTCCCCCTCCCCCCTCCCATCTGGTAACCTTCCGGTAACTAACTTCTTTTCTCTTGCTTAATTGGTAGGCACAAAATAGACAGGGGGAGGTTAAGAATAGTATAGGAAATAGAGAAGCCAAAGAACTTACATGTACGACCCGTGGCCATGAACTAAGGCAGGGAGGAATGCTGGTGAGAGAGGGGATGCAGGGTGGATGGGGATATAGGGGAGAAAAATATGGGGAAACTGTAATAGCACAATCAATAAAATATACTTTAAAAAGAGTCTTTCTTTATCTTTAATCTTTAGCCTTTTAATAATGATTTGTCTTAGAGTGGGCTTCTTTATATCAGTCATAATTGCGACTCTCTATGCTTCCTTGACTTGCATGTCTATTTCCTTGACCAGATTAGAAGTTTTACTTCACTATTTTTTCAGATAGATTTCTAATTTCTCTCTTTCCCTTCTCCTTCTGGTGCCCCCTCTGAGGTAAATGTTGGACCTCTTAAAGTTGTCCCAGAGGCTGTTTATGCTGTCCTCATTATTTTAGATTCTGTTTTTCTTCTTGTTGTTCTGTGTGGTTGTTTTTAGCTTCCTTATGTCTTGGCTCTATTTGTTTACTGTTGTTTTCATGTAAAGTATTTTTTTGTTTCAATTAGTGTACCCTTCATTTCTGACTGGGTCTTTTTTATGCTGCTGAGGTTCTCACTAACTTCCTTGAGCATCTTCATAAACAGTGTTTTGACCTCTGCATCTGATAGATAGATTGCTTATCTCCATTTCATTTAGCTCTTTTTCTGGAGTTTTGATCTATTCTTTTACTTGGACCATGTTTCTTTATCTCCTCATTTTGGAAACCTCCCTGAGTTTGTTTCTATGGATTAAGTAGAGCTTCTTTGACTCTGTGTCTTGGTAGTGTGGCCTAATGTATGTAATAGGTGTCCTGTAGGGCCCAGTGGCACAGTCTTCCCAATCACCCAAGCTGGGTACTTGAGGTGAGCCCTTTGTGTGAGCTGAGTACACCCTCCTTTTGCAGTTGAACCTTGGTTGCTATTGGCAGATCAATGGGAGGGATTTACCCTGGCCAGTCAGCTGCAAGGACTGGCTGTGACCGCTGACCAACCTCTGCCCTCCATGGAGGATCAGCTATGCAAGGGCAGGGTGACGGTGCTCCAAAGTAGTCTGTAGCTATCCCCTGGGTGCATTGGCCTTGGGGCTTCCCAGGTGGTACAGGCCAAGTTTTTTTTTCCTTGGCCACCCTGCCTGAGCTTCTGAGCTGTACAGCAACCTGAGAAGGCTGCTACTTGTACTGGGCTTGGAGATTCCCAGGTGAAGCCAAGCTTTGACTCTAATCTGGCTACCACTAGGGCCCACTGACTCCAGCTGTTACTTGTTTGATAGGATTGAGGATCTAAGACCAGCTACTCTTATTGAAAAGCAGCTTGGGTAGGCCCATAAGTTGGGTTGGGTAAAGCCTCTGTGGATGTCCAAGGTGGGTCACACAGTGTGAGCTAGGTTGATGAAGTTTCAGATATGGCGCCAGCCTACTGGTTCTGTGGGGGGAAGGCTCAGCAAAGGGACAAGGGCCTACTCTCCCCAATGCCAGACACTTTGGTCTCTTCCTGTGTACCACTGATGCCCTTCAAGCTGCCACATTGGTACTGGAGCTCAGAGAGAGTGAATCCGAGTAGGTGAGTCCATGTGTAGATTCCCCAAGAAGAACTACTTTGGGCTCCAGCAGCCTCCGCCACTGATTCAATGCCCACTGGTTTTTGCAGCCAGAAGCTGTGGGGACTTATCTTCCTGGCACTGGAATCCTGGGCTGGGGAACCTGATGTGGGTCTGGCCTCCTTGCTTCTGAGATATCCCTCCCAGATTTTTATCCACGTGGGTGTGGGATCAGCCCATTCCACATCCATGCCCCTCCTACCAGTCAGGATAGGTGTGGTTTCTTAAATTCCATAGTTGTCAGACTTCCATTCAACCCACTTTCTGACATTTCTCAGTGATGATTGTTCTATATTTTAGTTGTAATTTTGATGTGGTTGTGTGAAGAGGTGAGCCATGTCTGCCTACATCACCATCTTGATCAGAAGCCCTGAGTAAATCCCTTTCTCTGCTTTCTTTAGCTTAAATTTTATAGTCATTTCCCACTTCTTGAGATGAACAATAAGATTATTAATTTTCAGCCTTTCTTGTTTTTTTTGTCATATACATATAGTTAAAGCTGTAAGTTTCTCCCTAAGCACAGCTTTAGCTGTATTTCATGAGTTCTGATAAGTAGTATCTTCATTACTTTGCAGTTAATATTTTATGAGTCTTATTATGATTTTTTCTTTGATGGATTATTTAGAAATATATTGCTTAATTTTCAAAAATATGTATGTTTTCTTTTTTCTTTTATTTCTAGTTAATTTTCACAATGATCAGAAATAGTACTCTGACTCTAATCCTTTGAGATTTCTTGAGAATTACTTTATGTCTCGCACTTGGTTATTTTTGATAAATGATCTTTGTGCACTTGATATGATCATCTCTTCTAGAGCTATTGGGTGTAATGTTTATATATGTGTCAATTAGGCCAAGTTTGTTAAGCATGCTATTCAAATATTCTAAGTCCTTATTTTTTTGTCTATTTCTTCTGTCAGTTACCAAGATAATTGTATTAAATCTTGTGCTAAAAGTGTAAATTCATTTATTTTTAAGTTCTGTCATTTTAAAATTTTTAGTATTCCAGATTAAGTTACTGGGTCCACGCAGATTTAGAGTTGTTACATCTTCCTGATAGGCTGGTATTTTTATTATAAAATATTCTTCTCTATCTCTGGTAATGTTTTCAGCTTAAAGTTTACTTTATTTTATATTAGCACTATTTTACCAACTTTCTTCTTGGATTAGTTTGGCATTGTATATACTTTTCAACCTTTATTTCAAACATTTTGGCATCTCTGTCTTAGGTATACTTCTTATAAGTATCATACTTTTTCTCATTATTTGATTTCTTTTTGTGCTGATTGTTCTATCCATTTCCACCCCTCGGTTCCATTTGCTTTCTTTATGCCAAGTTCTCATTGATATATTTCATGTACTGTTATCTGTCCTGTTTGATTTGCCTTTCCTTTCTTCATAAGGCTTGGAGATAAAATATCAAAAGATTTAGTTCTACCTCCTACCACAGGCACTCCCATAGTCATTGTGCAAATATTATTATTATTCATTCTCGGTAACTACAGTTCCTTTATAAGCCCTATTTTATGTATCCCCCCTTTTGACTATCATCTTTAAATTTTTCAGTTCATTTTTTCCAATACCCCAATCCCAACAATCCTTTAAATCTCCCTTTATATTATTCCTCCTTACACAGCTTAAATTCCATGGTTCATCATTTTAACCAATGCATGGTATATACTCGTTCCCCCTCACCTGGTTGAACTAGTATGTGACACCCCAACTCTGAATAAATCCACATTTCTGCCTATTCTGCCTCTGGATCTATTCAACTAAACATAGCAAGAGAAAAACCACACTGTCGGTCTTGCTTTATCATCATTACTGAATTTCAAGGGACCTGCTAATGCTGCCTCTCAATCATACTGTGTTAGTCCAGTTGCTTGTTCTCTCTGTCTCTCCTAGCTATATCATCTCTTTCTCTCCTGATCCCTATTTTCATCTGATGACCACCTTCGAAAATTAACTTAAAAAAGAAAAGCACTTAAAAGAAATCTGGCACAGGCTTCTAGCACCTTCCCAGTCCATATTCTAACATGTCTCCATGTACTCTTCAGATCTACATGTCACTACAGATTAACATTTTCTTATCCTGTCTAATGTGCAGTAAGATCCTCTTGCTCTTATCTATTCAAGGCACCACTCCAAAAACCCTCACCTAACTCCCAATTTAAAAATTTCCTGCTTCTTTGTGTCATTCCCAAGAGTACATAAGCAAGCGGCTTTTCCCCATACTATCTAAAAAAACCTCTCTCTGACACCAGATGAATGACATAGGAGTCAAATGCTTATGCATAGAGAAAAAAGTACACTAAGCAAATTGAAAAATAAGGGGCAAATTGTGGAAAATATTTACCACTTATATTACAACAGGCTATCTTCATTATAAAGGACCTCTATAAATTAATAAAGTCACATCACAACATTGGTAAATGATATGAATGAGAAGTTCAGAAAAAAGTAAATTATAATTTGACTCTTAACCATATAAACAGATTCATAAGAGAAATTAAAAAACAAACAGGTGCAATTTTCACCTCTCATCTTGGCAAAAGTGTAAAATTTGATTAAAGAAGCTATGTGGAGTACTTGAGAAGCCTATGTCTAAAGCCAGACTACATGTGTCTGAATCCTACTAATAGGGAGCCTTTGAACACATTTCTTGATTCTCATATCTTAGTTTCCTCATTAGTAAAATGGAAATCATAACCATACCTACCTCATACTGGAATTATTTTAAGGATTGAACATGTGAATTTGTGTAACAAGCTTACATCAGCTCCTTGCACAGAGTAAAAGCTGTTACCATTAAAACAGCATTTCAGGGTGGGGGAGGCCATGAGATCATAGTCAACCTTATTCACTGATGGCGGAAGTCTAAATTATCATAATTTTTATAAAGGGCGATTTGGCAGAACCTAACAAAGTCACAAATGAACATGCCCTTTGACTAAGTAATTTCACTTCTGCAAGTTTATCTCACAGGTACACTTCCTACGTTTGGAATTATGTGTGTACAAATTTGCTAGTGCATTACGCTTGCAAATACCCATAAATAGGCTACCAATTAAATAAGTTAGACCCATGCATTCCTTGACAATTCACCTTTAACTCTGTGTGCTGACCTGTAGGTTTTAAGTTATTTTATATGTAACAAGATAAATATTTTTCAATTAAAAAAGGCATGAGACAGAGTAGTCTTGCAAAGATGCTACCATTTATGTAAAAAGAAAGACTAAAAATAACAATAATGTTTTATGTACGCTCACATGAGCATAAAGAAGCTCTGGCCAGTTCGGAAGAAAGTATCGACGGTGGTTTTAGGGAATAGACAGACCAGGGTTAGGAGCTGGAAGGAAACTTTTCACTGAATGGCTTTTTGTACTTTATGATAGATTTATACTGAATGATAGATTGGGAAAATGCCAGAATATATCAGTCCTCTGCCTAAAACCCTCCAAATGAGTCTTAGCCTTCCTTAGAAAGCAGTTTAGTCTTTACAATGACCTGCAGTGTTCTAAGTTATTTGTCTCTCCACCTGCACTCCATCCACTTCTATCACTCTCTGCACACTCACTCAGTCACACCGCCTTCTCGCTGTCCCTTGAAAATGTCAACCATGCACCTGCATCAGACTCATTGCTGCCCTTCTCTTGCTTTCAGTGTGTTTCCTTTATATACTTGTGGCTTGAGCTATCAGAGAAGCTCCTCCTGATCATCCATAAAAGAGCATGCCTCTATCTCCGTCACTATGTAATACCACCACCCACACACACACTTCATTTTCTTTGTGGCACTACCACCTGACATAATAATGCATGCATGGATGTGGGCATTCACACACACGCATTTATAAACATGTTAATTCTGCCTTACCCCCTCGATAGAGCATGATGAGCTCCACGAAAACAGGGACATGATCTTTTTTTGTTCTCTATTGTATCCCTAGGTCTAGAACAGTGATTGACCCAAAGAAATAAGTGACAGGAGCTTCAAACACTGTTAACAGGACTCTCTAGTGATTATAAGAGATCCATTTCTTGGTTCTGCTTCCCTCTGTAGTTTGGTCCCATTCTCTCCTATGGCAGACAAGCTGGCAACAGTTGGCTGCCAGCTGTTTCATATTTACATTTCCCATTTTAGGAACCCAGAGCCAAGGATGAGTGCTGATTTGAATAGAATCACTTAGGGAGATTGAGGATAGTTGCAAGAATGGGAGAGCAGTGTTCGGCCTCCAAAATGAGTGTTCTGAGCATGAAGAGATTTTTAGAATATTGACCCCTCTTTTGGTTTTGTGTTCCCACTTACCTTCAGGTTAGCCATACTTTGTGATGCATAATATTCTTGAAGAATGCATGTTTCCTGCATTTTTGAAAATTTTCAAAACAGTTTACCTGTTTTCTTTATACACACAATACAGTTAATCTATGTATGAAATCTTTGGATTATATTTTCTTTTTAAAATTTTTGTTTTTATTGTTACATTATCTTCTGACATATATTTTTGTTGTCAAGAAGTCCGAAGTCACCCTGATTTTTTTTTCTCTTTATAAGCTGATCATTTTTTACCCAAATGCCCAAAAGATTCTTTATTTTTGAAGTCTAGTAAACTTAATATTCTTCAGGGCTGATCATTTTTGATCAACTTTTTGTAATTCTTAATGTGCCTTTGCAATATTTAGATTATTTCCTTTGACATCAAAAACGTTTTCTTAATTTTCTCTTTCACACTTCGTTTTCTTCTTTTTAAAGATTTTATTCATTTATTTTTAGAGAGAGGGGGAGGAAAGGAGAAAGAGAGGGAGAGAAACATCAGTGTGCGGTTGTCTCTCAAGTGCCCCCTACTGGGGACCTGACCTGCAACCCAGGCATGTGCCCTGACTTGGAATTGAACCAGTGATCCTTTGATTCACAGGTCGGCACTCAATCCACTGAGCCACACCAGCCAGGGCTGTTTTCTTCTTTATTACTCATAATTACATGTGTCTTGAGGTTTTATTGCCTATTTTCTAGATCATAGTCTCTCTAATCCTTTTAAACTCTTTAATTTTGGTTCAGTGTGCCTCTTTTCTCATTTATATCTTCTATGTCCCTTGCTGTGCTGTTTACAATATCCCTTCTTTTAAGGTCCTATTAATTTTGCCATATTTTTGTGATAATTTTTTTCACTTTTTTCCTGAGCTCTGCCATCTAATGCTTCATGTCCATAGTCTCTCCGTCTTTCATGGGTTTTTATGTATATTTTGTATCTCACTCCCTTAAGGCAATCACATTTATTTAAATTGATTGCAAAATATTTGTTTACAGTATTTATCTATTCTAAAGCAATGCTATTCTGATGAGTATTCTTCACCTTTATCTTCTTTGCATTTTCATTATTTTCTTTGTGGAAACTTTGTATAGATTCTTTATTATTCTTTTCAATGATTCAATATTAAAGGTTTTTGTTTATTTGTTAGTTTTCTGAACTTCAGCTCTTTCAAGGAAGTTTATGGGAGAGGGAGAAGCTAAGATCTTGTTTCATGCTATTTGGGATTTTTCTAATAATCTATGGATTTATGAGAGAGTTTATGTTGCCTTTACTATTTCCCAAATAGTTGAAATAGTCAATATTTTTTCCTTCACAATACATATGTTGTGTTCTTCCCTGCTTCCATAGAGTGAAATCCTGCTTCCTGAAAACATAACTTGTCCATGTGACGCTTCAGTCAGCCATGCTTGTGCTGCTTCTGGAATCAAGTGAGATAAACGGAGTCTCCAGCTTCCATCTGTTGCCCACCCCTACATCCTTGCAAACAAGGGATATTATTTTTGCATATCTGTGTTCATAAAAATTTTGCAAAGTGTAAAATAACCAGGTTTTTTTTCCTGATATCTATCACTAGATCCTATCATCAATTAGCCCCTCACTGTATTATTTTCTCTCAATATCCTCCCTTGTGACATTGTTTTCTGTTCCCTTTGTTTCTTTTGGATGATTTTTGGCTGAGAAGAGGAAAATGCTGATTTTGTGTCAATATGTGCAAATTCAAAATTCCTTATACTTTAAGTTTCCTAATGCAGTGCATAAAATAGCAGCCTAGTCAGGTACGGATAAAAGCAGAGGGTAGAGTTAATAGGCCTATTTGCCATGTACCAGCTACTCTGCTAATACTGGAAACAAAACAATAAGCTAGAAAGACACTGTTTTGTGGAGCCTAAATTCTAGTTACAGAGATTAAAAAATTAACAAAAGAACCTATGTAGAATAGTTGAAAGTCATAGTATGTGCACTGAAGAAAAGAATACGACAATTCACATCTTTGAATCTGACAGTCGTCGTCATCAAGCTCAGGTTAGATGAGTTTTTGTGTTTTTGTTTTCACTGCTTTAGAAATACATCCACAGTGGCCTTTAAAAGTCCAAGCACCAGCTGTCTTTATTTGGCAAACTTGGAAATGTATGTTCTATCCATTTGCCAAAATTGACTTTGTGGCTGGTCAGAGATTCAGGACAGTTTGAATAGCCCACAGTTACTTTTCCATGGAATGCCACAAAGTAAATGAGCTATCTTTACCTTCATGAGAACTTATTTCTGACTTAAAACATCAAACCATGTTTTTTTATTGGCCAAAAAATTTATATCTTTGACCTTATAAAAGGAAAAATTAACAAACCTGAAAATCAAGAGTTAAACATGTCTATGATCTTAGTTAACGGTAAACATATTATCTTTTCTTTGGTTGGACATTGGATTTTTTAGCTAGAGTTTAGTTATTTTTAAGGCATCATGTCCCTTCCTGATACAGATTAGAACAATGACATTATGTTGACCTATAATGCGGTCAGTAGTCTTATGTCAAAGCTATTTGCATGTTAGGATTTTAGAAAAATCAATCAAAGGTGTTTAATGGATGGAAATAATGTAAATATACTAAAGAAAACAAAGATGCAGATCATATCTAATTAAGAACCTGAGTATTTTCTTTTGTTCACTTAACCATAACCATTTTAGTCTTCACAGGTGTAATTTGAGGCACCTGTGAAGAGAGGGCATGTTAGGGAATTTTATAAATTTATGTTCAACTGTATTGAGTTCTCTCATAAAATTGAGTAGTTAGGGATATGTTACTTCTTGAAAAGAATTTATAGAATACTAGAATATCAGTTCATGTCTACTTTCTATTAAAATTTGTTCATTTTGGAAAGAAAAATATTCTAGTTAATAATAGAACACATCACGCATACCTCGTATACCCTCTTTTAATTGAGCAAACGTGTGTTCACTTCACACACTAGCACATGATGACACTGAAAGGCATAGAGTTTCCCACCTAAGTTCAGCAGGAGAGCACTGAATAGTGAGCATCCTGGTAGATTATCAACACTAGTTAAGTCAAAAGATTTCAAATAAATTAGGCTATAATCGATTACTTATATTATTCTCTTACTCTTTTCCTGCAACCACCTTCATTATGGACCTATCTGATTAACTAAACACCTTTAACTTAGTTTCACATTGTTAACAGCCAATCAGACCCCAAATTCTGATGTGTAACTTCACAAAGGATATCACCCTAAGCTGAGAAAATTGATGTGTTCTAGCTAAATTCTAATGATCTTAAAGCTCTTAATGATCTTTTTTTTCTGTTATGTACTTAGAGAAATTTTTCACTAGGTTAGATAGCCTAAGGAGCAAATCTTTCTTAGCATCATGAAAATCCAAGCTTTTTTCCTCTAGAACATTTATTCTTCTTCTAAGAGCATAAGAAGACATATGGTGATACTTTTAATTCTGCTGTATTACATTCAAATTGTACTTCCCATATTAATGCTGAAAACCAATAAGCAATTCTGGTGGTTCTTGGAAAGTAAAAAATATATATATTATAAAATATGACTGGAATACAATCTTGTGGGCTTTTCTGGGCAAAGAAACAGAATAATTTTATGTCACTAATTTTAGGAAGTTTTAGTTATTTTGCCTCACAGGATTCCAATGAAATTAAATATAATGGAAACTTTATACCATTTGAGATTTGCTTCAGTTAGTACAGGCTGCCATAACAAACTACCATAGACTGGGTGACTTAAACAACAGGAATTTATTTCTCAGAGTTACAGAGACTGGAAGTCCTTGATCCAGGTGTCAGCAAGGTCGGTGTCTGGTGAGAGTTCTCTCCTTGAGTTGCAGGGGGCCACCTTCACACTGTGACCTCACCTGAGCTTTCCTCAGTGCAAGCAGGTAGAGAAAAAGAGAAAGGAAGTAAGCTCTCCGTGTCTCTTCTTATAAGTACACTATCATAAGTGCACTTATAAGAATCCCATCATAAGGGTCTCGACCTAATGGACTCATTTAAACCTAGTTACGTCCCCAGACTGCATCTCTGAATGTTGCCTCACTAGGGATTAGGGCTTCAATGTATGAATTTTAAGGGGACATAATTCAACCCATAAAATAGTTATGCAAATAATGGGAAAGTCATAAGGATATGTAAATGCAGTCTCTTTCTGGTAATATGATTAATTATGTAACATGTTCTCCATTTTAACCTATACAATTTAATCTGATTATAAAATCACCTAGAAGAGATTAAAGGGAATTTTGTGTGTAGCATGAAGATTTTTTTTTAATATTTATTTTCTCTTTCATATTTTCCCTCTTTTACCTGTTTTTGAGGAGCTAAGTTCCGAACTTGTTCTCTTGGAGAAAGGAACATATGAGATATATATATAAAAGCAGTCTTTTTTGCTTTGGTTTTCAAAAGCCAAATCCCTGAGGAGAAATAAGAGTAACTCTGGAATATACAAAGGCATATTTGGAGACTATTCCACATGCTATATGGAGGGAAGAGGACTGGAGTTGTATTAAGGAAAATGAAATTGTGAGTAGGAAATGGAGAGCTGAGCCTTTTTCCCATCCACTTTATGGGTAATAGTCCCTGAAGGATGACAGGATATTGGGGAGACTTTGTAGACACTTAAGTGAGGAATTCTTTTTCCCACTTCCCAGTTTAGAGACCAGGTGAGGTGGGAAGATTCCAGAAATTCGAGGCACCTGTGAAGAGAGGGCATGTGCTACCCATTTTCAATAGTAGAGTCTTGATGAGATGACAAGAAGGAAGAGCTCCATGTTGAGCCCAGGTCCACTGAGGCAAAGACTTCAATTCCTGTGCTACAGACCAAGCAGCAGAATAATTCTTGACTCTCAAGTGTGATGAAAAAGAAACAAAGAGAGTTACTATGGCTGAAGAGATCATGTGGAGAGCATGAGGGATATCTCATTGCAACCCGATGGACTGATGACTGAAGAGTAGGGAGAGAGGCAATGTATCAGTGGACTACTGTGTAGACAGATGATATTGAGAATCATGTGCCTCCCACAAAGTACCTGGCACCACTCAAGTCCCCCATGTAGACTCGGCTCTGGAGAAATTTCTAGGTGTATGACTAACTGTGGTTATGTTCGGGCCACCCAGTGAATTGGGAGCTCAAAATAGAAATTGCAAAGGAAGAAATCATGATGCAGTTGGCCAGTTGGTCCATCTTTTTCCCAGGGACTAGCTCTGCATTCCAAGAGGTATTGTCAGGCCACAAAATACTCCATTGCATCTTTCCCCCAGGGCAACGGATGTCTGATCGCCTCATGTTTATGTAACTCTACTCTTCTCTGCACTGTGAACACATATGCCCAACAGACCATGAGATGTTTTCACTTGAATGCCTTGAAGGCACCTAATACTCAATATATTCAAAATAGTACTTATAATCTTCCTCCAACCTCCCTTCACTTCCATGGGGAAGTGATGGGACCCTTCCCAATCACAGTACAAGCCAGCATCCTGCTCCTGACCCTTGACAGTCCCCTCCATCACTATCCATCTTCAACCCATTGCCTCTCTCTGTTTCTACTACAACCACTTGAGTCCATGCTACCATCCTCTCTCCTGGAGGGATCTACCACATTCACTCAGTACCCCTTTCACCATTCTCTACACTGCACTACGATGATTGTCAAAATGAAACTGATCGTGTTTTTCCCCACAACTCACCCCCAACGCCTCACACAGGCTCCGCTGTGTCAATGATTAACAGGGCGAAAAAATTCTATGTGAGCTGGCTGCTGTGATTTTAACAACCTCATCTCACTTTCTGCACTTTCCCTTCTTTGAGCCAGCAAAGTCCAGTGGCCTGCCTCAGGGCCTCTGCACGTCTGCTCCTTCAGCCTGGAATGCTGCCCTCACATTTTCACTAGCCAATTTCTGGGCATATCTCAGGCCTTAGTTCCTTATCCCTAATCCTGCCAACCAATTATATCTCCCATTCATGGTCTCAAAGCACTAGGTATGACTCCTTCACTGCAATGATCACAATTGAACTATTTATTTATTTCATGATTATTTACTACCCTCTACTGTCCCCATTAGGCTGTCAGTTCCGTGACCAGTGAGAACAAAGCTGTACTCTCATTTTATCCACTGTGGCCCAGGCACAGAGGAGACACTCAATAAATTACTGAATGACTTTAGAAGTCTCAAGTGAGTCTTTTTTGCAAGAACAATAGTTGTCACTCTTTGAGTGCTTACTCTACACCAGGCACCATTAGAAGAATTTGTTACATGTGTTAGCTCATTTAACTCCCGAAACAAGCCTGTGAGGGAGGCAGTGCTACTGTCATCGCCGGCTTTCAGACTGGGAAATGGCGCAAGGCTTACATGGCTGGCAGTACAGGCTCAGAGGCTGTGCTCCCCACGGCCAGCCTGTGCTGCCGGGGAAGCCTGTCCCACAGTGGGCGCTGCGCTCACCTGAGGGGCAGCTGTTGCCACTCTGTTTCATGACGAATTATGGATTTTATCCACATCGAATTACATGAATTGTAAGACCATGGAAAGCTTGAATATATTAACTTCTCATTGAATTGTACGCATTTTCCATTCATTTATATAATCTGTATACATCGAGCACTTAACATGCACCAAAATTTGTGCTAGGAATTAAGAAATACAAAGGAGAATGAGATGGTCCTTGACCTTGAGATGCTCCCAGCCTGGTGAGATAAATGGAGACAGAAATAAATCACTCAGTATAATTTGATCCAAGCTATTATGGGGATATCCACAAAGCGCTGGGGGAAGACAGAGAGGACCAAAACTCTGTGTTTCCAATCAGGGTACGGGATGGCCAAGAAAATAATTTGTGACCTCTTGGATTCTCTGTATGAAAATGGTGTGAGATAGACTCCCATGAAGGCTCTTAATACTCTTTACTCTCTATTTTCTTATAGCCTCAGAATGTTTGCTAGGGCTGCCGGAACAAAATACCATACACTGAGTGGCTTAAGCAATAGGAATGTATTTTCTCAGAGTTCTGGAGGCCGAAGTCCAAGATCAAGGTGTCCATAGGGCTGGTCTCTTCTGAGGAATGTGAAGGAGAATATGTTCCATGCCTTTCTCCTAGCTTCTGGGGGTTTGCTGGAAATCTTGAAGTAGTCAAAGAATCAAAAACATCATTCTTCACTAATTCTCTCCAGGCTTGTCTTGCTTCAGTAGTTGCATTGTATTAAGCATAATTTTATTTGTTCTTATTTAGACTTTCCATAAAAATTGCTTTTCAGTGATATCATATGAATGTATTATATGTATATAATACATAAATATACATAATGTATATAATACATATATTCATATGTATACACATACACACACAGAGAGAAGCCTGCATCAGTGACTTTTCCCTCCAGACATACAGGTGTTCTTGCCCAATTACAAACATCTGGTTAGTGTGTACCCCCACCCCCCTGCAAACAAAACAAAACAATTTTGAAATAAGCAAAACCTGCCCATGCTCTGTATCCTATGCACCTTTCCCCTCCCCTGGAAAATGACCAGACTGTGCTGTTCTTTGGGAACAGCCTGCACAATGTTTCTTTCCTACCACCTATGTGCTTCTTTAGTTAATTGCAACCCAGATTCTCACATTTACTCTCTTGCAATTGTTGGAGATAAATAGGTTCTCTTCAAATAATCGTTTTCTTATATTCTGTCTCTTTCTCTCTCTGTTTCGTTTCTTCCTCTTTTCAATCCATTCATAAGCCCAAAACCTACCCAACCATTGGCTGATCTTCCTCAACCTACTTCTGTCAAAGCATCGGTAAAAGCAAGAGCTGCCTAGCACATCCTATCCTAGCCCTGTGGAACATGGTGGCCTGAGGCAGCTGCAGGCTCTTTGGGTCACAGTCCACTCACTGTCAATTGTCTACAGTCCACACACCATCCCATGGGGCCTGGGCTCACTGTCTGCCAGCTCTGCTGGGACAAGTGGTCGTGTTCCTAGGATCTCCACCCATGGAACTGCCAGGTCACAGATCTAAGGCTGGTGGATGTCAACCCAGTGTTACAGTCTCCATGGGTCTATACCCTCCACTAGCTTTTTTAGAAAATTTAATCTTCATTGTATTTTTCCATTATCATTTAACTCCCTTATATCCCCTCCCCACAGTAATCGACACACTGTTGTCCAAGTCCATGAGTCCTTTTTCTTTTTTGCTCAATCCCTCCACCCACTAACCTACTCACCCCCAGCTATCATCCTGCTCTCTCCATCTGTGAATCTGTCCCCATTTTCCTTGGTAACTCAGTTTGTTCATTAGATTCCACATATGAGTGCAATCTTTGATAAATCTTTGAGAGGCTATACCATCAGGTAGAGCTGCTTTGACCCCATGTCGTGGTAGTATGCCCTAATGTAGTAGGTGTCTTGGAGGGCCCAGGGGCACAGCCTCCCCTATCACTCAAGCTGGGTATTTGAGGCACACCTTCTGTGTATTTGTCTTTCTCTGACTGGCTTATTTCATTTAGCCTAATGTTCTCCAGGTCCACCCATTCTGTTGTAAAATGTTCTATTTTACAGCCAAGAAGTATTCCATTGTGTAAATGTTCCATAGCTGTCTTATCCACCTATCTACTGACAGACTTTGGGGCTGATTCCACATGTTGAAGGTTGTAAATAATGCTCTAATGAATATAGGGGTGCTTACGTTCTTTTAAATTAATGTTTTGGATTCCAGCTATTTCCAGAAGTGGGATTGCTGGGTCGGAAGGCAGATCCACTTTTAATTTTTTGTGGTATCTCCATACTGCCTTCCACAGTGGCTGCACCAGTCTGCATTCCCACCAACAGTGCAAAGCGTTCCCCTTTCTCCATGTCCTCACCAGCACTTGTTAGTTGATTTATTGATGGCAGCCATTCTGACATGTATGAGACGATATCTCCTTGTGATTTTATTTTACATTATCTGATGATTAGCGATGTTGAGAATGTTTTCATATGTCTATTGACCATCTGTATGTCCTCTTTGGAAAGGTGTCATTCAGGTCCTTTGCCTGTTTTTTAATCAGGTTGTTTGGTTTTTTTGGTGGTAAGTTTTATAAGTTCTTTATAAATTTTGCATATTAACCCCTTTCCAGTTGTATCAGTGAATATATTCTCTAATTCTTTTTATTTTCCAGAGGAAGTTATTTTATTTCTAACATCTTAATGAAAATAGACATCACAGTGTGTTTTTGCCATATTGCGACAGTTATTTTTTTAATTTTTTGTATATTTTATTTATTATGCTATTACAATTGTCCCATTTTTTTCTCCCCTTTATCCCTTCTGCCCTGCACCCCATCCCATTATCCCTCCCATTAGTTCGTGTCTATGGGTTGTATATATCAGTTCTTTGGCTTCTCAATTCCCTCTAGTATTCTTAACCATCCCTGTCTGTTTTGTCTTATTTTCTTTTGTTTTGTTTTGTTTTTGTCAACATTTTCCTGCCACCACATTCCCCAGCCCCACCCACCCCACCTCCCACCCTTAATCCTTCCCCTGTTTGGCTTTGTCCATTGGTCCTTTATGCATGTTCCTTGATGACCCTTCCCCTTCTTTTCCACCGTTATCCCCTTCCCTCCTCCTATCTGGTTACTGTCAGTTTGTTTTTTATTTCAGTGTTGCTGGTTATATTTTGCTTGCTTGTTTATTTTGTTGATTAGGTTCCACTTATAGGTGAGATCACATGGTATCTGTCTTTTACCACCTGGCTTATTTCACTTAGCATAACACTCTCCAGTTCCATCAATGCTGTCACAAAGGGTAGTAGCCCTTTCTCTCTTTCTGCTGCATAGTATTCCACTGTGTAAAGGTGCCACAGTTTTTTGATCCACTCATTTACTGCTGGGCACTTAGGTTGCTTCCAATTCTTGGCTATTGTAAATTGTGCTGCTATGAACATTGGGGTGTATAGGTTCTTTTGAACTGATGTTTCAGGATTCTTAGGATATATTCCCAGCAGTGGAATTGCTGGGTCAAAAGGCAGTTCCATTTTTAGTTTTTTGAGGAAATTCCATTCTGTTTTCCAGAGAGGCTGCACCAGTCTGCATTCCCACCAACAGTGTACTAGGGTTCCCTTTTCTCTACATCCTCACCTGCAATTGTTTGTTGATTTGCTTACGATGGCCATTCTGACTGGTGTGAAGTGGTATGTCATTGTGGTTTTAATTGAATCTCTCTGATGGTTAATGATGCTGAGCATTCTTTCATATGTCTCTGGACCCTCTGTATGTCCTCCTTAGAGAAGTGTCTGTTCAAGTCCTTTGCCCATTTTTTAATTGGATTTTTGTCTTTCTGGAGTGGAGTCATGTGAGTTTTTTATATATTTTGGAGATCAGATCCTTGTCCGAGGTATCATTGACAAATATATTTTCCCATATGGCTGGTTCCCTTTTCATTTTGCTGACATTTTCTTTAGCCATACAGAAGCTCCTTATTTTGATGAAGTCCTACTTGTTTATTCTTTATGTCCCATGCTCTAGGGGACATATCAGTGAAAATATTGCTGCACTGAACAGCTGAGATTTTCTTACCTATGTGTTCTTCTAGGACTTTTTGGTGTTATGACTTATATTTAAGTTTTTTATCCATCTCGAGATTATTCGTGTGTGGTGTAACTTGGTGGTCAAATTTCTTTCTTTTTTCTTTTCATGTAGCTGTCCAGATCTCCCAACACCATTGGTTGAAGAGGCTATTTTTACTCCATTTTATGCTTTTGCCTCATTTGTTGAATATTAATTGACCATAGAGACATGGGTTTATTTCTGGGCTCTCTATTCTGTTCTATTGATCTATGTATTTGTTCTTATACCAGTACAAGACTGTTTTGATTACAGAGGCCTAATAACAAAGTTTGATGTCACCTATTGTGACCCCTCCTACTTTGTTCTTTCTCAAAATTGCCACAGCTATTTGAGGTCATTTAGGATTCCATATAAATTTTTGAAATGTTTTTTCAATAACTGTGAAATATGTCATTGGTATTTTAATAGGGATTGTGTTGAATCTATACATTGCTTTGGACAGTAAGGACATTTTGATGATGTTATTCTTCCAATCCATGAACATGGTGCATGCTTCCATTTATTTGTGTCTTCCCCATTTCTTTCTTCAGTGTTGTGTAGTTTTCTGAATATAGGTCTTTTACCTCCTTGGTTAAAAGTTTATCCCTACCTACTTTATTTTTCTTGTTACTATAGCAAATGGGACTTTTCCCCTATTTTCTGATTCTGATGTTTCATCGTTGGTTTACAAAAATGCCTTTGATTTCTGAATATTGACTTTGTATCCTGCCATTTTGCCAAATTCACTTATTAGATCAAATAGTTTTTTGGTGGAGTCTATAGGGGTTTCTATGTACACTGTTATGTCATCTGTGAACAATGACAGTTTTACTTCCTCCTTTCCAATTTGGGTGTCTTTTGTTTCTTTGTCCTTTCTGATGGCTATGGCTAGAAATTCCAGTACTGTTTTGAATAGAAGTGGTAAAAATGGACATCCTTGTCTTGTCCCTGATCTTAGTGGGAAAGGTTTTAGTTTTTTCCTGTTGTGTATGATGTTGGTTGTAGGTTTTTCATAGTCTTTATTATATTGAGGTGTGCCCCCTTTATTCCCACTTTGTTCAGTGTTTTTATCATAAATGGGTGTTGTACCTTATCAAATGCTTTTTCCACATCTATTGATATGATCATGTGATCTTTGTCTTTTTTTTGTTTATTGATGTATTATGTTTGTTGATTTGTGAATATGTACCATCTTTGCATTCTTGGGATTAATCTCACTTGATCATGATGTATGATCTTTTTGGTGTATTGCCCAGATCCAGTTTGCCATTACTTTGTTGAGGATTTTAGCATCTGTGTTCATCAGCGATGTTGGTCTGTAGTTTTCTTTCTTTGTTGTGTCTTTATCTGGTTTTGGGATTAGGATGATGCTGGCTTCATAAAAAGAGTTTGGGAGACTTCCCTCTTCTTGGAATTTTTGGAATAGTCTGAGAAGGATAGGGGTTAGCTCTCCCTTAAATATTTTGTAAAATTGTCCCGTGAAACTGTCCGGTCTAGGGATTTTGTGTACTGTGAGTTTTTTTATTACTGCCTCAATTTCACCAGCTGTTATCAGCCTGCTCAGGTTTTTCTGCTGCTTCTTCATTCAGTTTTGGAAGATTATATATTTCTAGAAATTTGTCCATTTCACCCCGGTTTTCAAATTACTTGGCATATAGTTATTTGCAGTAATTTCTTACAATCCTTTGTATTTCTGTGGTATCAGTCATAATTTCTCCTCTTTCATTTATGGTTTTATTTATTGGGTCCTCTCCCTCTTTTTCTTGATCAGTATGGTTAAAAGCTTGTCGATTTTATTTATCTTTTGAAAGAACCACCTCCTGGTTTTATTGCTCCTTTGAATTGTTCTTTTAGTCTCTATGTCATTCAGTTCTGCTCTTGATTATTTCCTTCCTTCTGCTCACTCTGGGCTTTGTTTGTTGTTGTTTCTCCAGTTCTTATAGATGTAGGGTTAGGTTGTTTATTTGAAGTGTTTCTATCTTTTTCAGGTAGGCCTGTATTGCTATGAGCTTCCCTCTCAGGACTGCCTTCACTGTATCCCATAGGTTTTTGACTATTGCATGTTCATTTTCATTTGTTTCCAGAAACTTTTTGATTTCTTCCTTGATCTCATTATTGATCCATTCATTGTTTAATAGCATGCTATTCAGTAACCATGAGTTCGAATATTTTTTAGTTTTTTTCTTGAGATCAGTTTCTAGTTTTATGCTCTCGTTGTCCAAGAAAATACTTGACATGATTTCAATTCTCTTGAATTTGTTGAGGCTTGCTTTATGTCCTGTCATGTGGTCTATCTTTGAAAATGTTCCATGTGTATTGAAAAGAATGTGTATTTTGCTCCTTTGGGATGAAAGGTTCTATATATATCAGTTAAGTCCATTTGATCTAATGGGTCATTCGGTTCCACAATGTCCTTGTTGATATTTTGATAAGGATGTAAAGAGATTAAGACTATTATAAGAAAGGAGAGAAATAAACTATAGTGTAAAATCTAGTGACTTAACATGCACAAACTTGGACAAGAAATGAATGTTAAAAAGCTATATAATAAAGAAAATATCACAAATCATGGAGAAGACCACAGTGGGTTTCACCTCTATAGCCTCTAGTATTTACAGCTGTTTTTTCTTTCTGGATCTGCCTCTGGTGAGGTCAGATGTTGACCCCATCTGGACTTAGGCAGCCTACTCAAGACTTCCAGGGACCTATCATCTGTGACTGTCTCCTTCCATTGTTAATCTAGTCACTCTGCACTCAGCATTCAGGCTTAAGCACCAAAGGATAGGGCAGAATCCTTCCTGGGGTGGGGGCTAATGTTTCCCCTCAGGCTGCTGCTGCTTAGAGGGGCGTGGTCTGTATGAGCTTAATGGCTACTGCCTTATGGGGGATGACTCAGCACCGAGATCCCTGTGGCTACTCTCTCAGTTCTCTCCCCAAAGTCTCCATCCCCAGTCTCTCCTCAAGCATCTCTAGTCCACTCTGCACCCCCTTTGCAGGGGTCTACTTTCTGTGCCTGCCACTCTACACTCAGCAGTCAGGCTTAAGCACCACAGACCAGGGCAGAGTCCTTCCTGGGAGAAGGGCTATTGTCTCCTCTAAGGCTGCTTCCACATGGGGGATGGCTCAGCACAGGGATTCCTGCAGCTACTTTTTCAGTTCTCTCCCCAAAGCCTCTGTCCCCTATCTTGCCTCAGGCATCTCTAGCCCACTCTTCCCCTTTAAGTGGCTACAAATACACATTCATGCACTGGCCCTTTAAATGGCTCTTTCAGTCTCTAGCCACCTGTCTCTGGCAATGAGCAATCCTGCTGCTCTTCTCAACTGTCTGTTATCTGTGTAGTTTTGGGACCTTGGCTGGGAATCCCCATTTGTGGTTTAGACCCCACTGTTCTCAGGAAGATCCAACTGGCCACTAAACTATCCCTCTGGTGCTCCCACCTGTGGGTGCCCAGCAACCTTCTCCAGTCTCTGCCACACTTCTTACCCGTCAGGTTGTGCTGAAGCTGATTCTTCTGTCTGTCCAAGGTTATAAGGCTTCTCTCTCACTATTGTTCAGTTGTTTGTTCGGGGTGATCTCCACAATTTAGTTGTAATTCCAGATTGGTCCTGGGAGGAAGTCAGTGTGATTTCCATTCACTCCTCCATCATCTTGCCCTTTCTCCCATTCATTTTTAAACATTGATTTGTTGTCTTCTTTTTTTGAAAGATTCCACTTATTTATTTTTTAAAGATTTTATTCATTTTTAGAGAGAGGAAGAGAGGGAGAAAGAGAGGGAGAGTAACATCAATGTGTGGTTGCTCTTGCATGCCCCCTACTGAGGGCCTGGGCTGAAATTCAGGCATGTACCGCAACTGGGAATTGAACCAGTGACCTTTTGGTTCACAAGCTGATACCTAATCCACTGAACCATACCAGCCATGCCTGTTTTCATTTTCTGTGGGTTGTCTTATTTTGTTGATGATTTCCTTTGCTATGTAAAACTTTTTAGTTTGATGTAGTCCCATTTATTTATTTTTCTTTTGTTTCCATTGCCTGGGGAGATATATCCAGTAAAAAAATTGCTATTAGCATTGTCCAAGATTTTGCTGTCTATGTTTTCTCCTAGGATTTTTATGGCTTCTGGTCTAACATTTAAGTCTTTGATCCATTTTTAATTTATTCTTGTGCGTGGCATAAGTGATCTAGTTTCATTTTCTACACATACATGTTCAATTTCCCCAACATAATTTATTGAATAAACTATCTTCAGCCAATTGTATGTGCTTGCTTCCTCTGTCAAGTGTTAGTTGACTAGAAAGGTGTGGGTTTATTTCTATTCTGTTCCACTGACCTATGTGTCTGCTTTCATGCCAGTGCCATTGTGTTATGATTACTAGGGACTCACAGTATAGTTTTGTATTAGGTGTGTGATTCCTCCAACTTTGTTCCTCTTTCTCAGACTGGCTGTTGCTATGTGGGGCCTTTAGTTGTTCCATATAAATTTTTGAAATATTTGTTCTAGTTCTGTGAAATACATGATTGGAATCTGATAGGAATTGCATTGAATCTATAGATTGTCTTGGGTAGTATGGACATTTTAATGATGTTCATTTTTCCTATCCATGAACACGGTATGTGCTTCCACTTATTTGTATCTCGTTTACAATTCTTTCTTCAGCGTCTTACAATTTTTTAAGTACAGGTCTTTTACACCCTTTGGTTAGGTTTATTCCTAGGTATTTTATGCTTTTTGAAGTAATTGTGAATGATATTGTTTTCTTAATTTCTCTTTCTGTTAGTTCATTATTGGCATATGATATGCAACTGATTTCTGGATATTAATTTTGTATCCTGCTACTTTGCTCAATTCATTTATCAGTCTAATAGTTTCTTGGTAGAATCTTTGGGGTTCTCTATGTACAGTATTATATCATCTGTAAATAAAGACAGTTTTATTTCTTCTTTTTTAATTTCAATGCCATTTATTTCTTCTTCTTGTCTGATTGCTGTGTCTAGGACTTCCTGTGCAATGTTGAATAGGAGAGGTGAAAGTGACCATCCCTATCTTGTTCCCAATCTTAGGGGAATACTTGTAGTTTTTGACCATTGAATATGATGCTGGCGGTGGGTTTGTCATATATGGCCTTTATTATGTTTAGGTATGTTCCCTCTAATCCCACTTTGCTAGAATTCTTATCATAAACGGATGCTGGATTTTATCAAATGCTTTTTTGACATCTATTGAAATGATCATATGGTTTTTATCCTTCATTTTGTTTTTGTGGTGAATCACATTTACTGATTTGTGAATGTTGTATGAACCTTGCATTCTCAGAATAAATCCACTTGATCATGGTATATGATATTTTTGATGCATTGCTCTATTCAGTTTGCTTATATTTTGTTGAGGATGTTAGCATCTATGTTCATCAGGGATATTGGCCTATAATTTTCTTTCATTGTAGTGTCTTTGTCTGGTTTTGAAATTAGTATAATGCTGGCCTCATAAAATGAGTTTGACAGCTTTCCCTCCTTTTGAATTTTATGAAATAGTTTGAGAAGGAGGGGTGTTAGTTCTCCTCAGAATATTTGGTAAAATTCACCTGTGAAGCATCTGGTTCAAAGCTTTTATTTGTTGAGTGTTTTTTGATATCTGTTTCAATTTCACTAAGTGTAATCTATATATTCATATTATCTGAGTTTTTCTGATTTACTTTTGGATGATTGTGTTTCTAGAAATTTATCCTTTTCATCCAGGGTGTCCAGCTTTTGGGATATAGTTCAGAATATTTTCTTTTATTTTAAAGATTTTATTTATTTATTTTCAGAGACAATGGAAGAGAGGGTGAAAGAGAGGGATAGAGACATCAATGTGCAAGAGAGACATCAATCACTTTCCTCTTGCACACCCCTAACTGAGGACCTGGTCCACAACCCAGCATGTGCCCTGAGAGGGAATTGAACTGGCAACTTTTCAGTTTGCAGGCCAGTGCTCAATCCACAGAGCCACACTAGCCAGGGTCATAATATTTTCTTACAATCCTTTGTACTTCTTTGGTGTCAGGGTTATTTCTGCTCTTTCATTTCTGATTTTATTGATTTGGAGTCTCTTTTTCTTGATGAGCCTGGTTAAATGTTTGTCAACCTTATCTTTTCAAAGAACCAACTCTTGGATTCATTGTTCTTTTGTATTTTTTTTTAGACTCTATTTCATTTATTTCTGCTCAGATCTTTATTATTTCTTTCCTCTACTCACTTTGGGCTTTGTTTGTTGTTCTTTTTCATGTTCCTTTAAGCATAAAGTTAGATTGTTTATTTGAGTTTTTTCTTGTTTTTGGAGATTGACCTGTAATAAATTTCCCTCTTGGAATTGCTTTCCCAGTGTCCTACAGATTTTGGATTGTTATATTCTCATTTCCATTTGTTTCAAGCTATCTTGATTTCTTCTTTGTTCTCATTGTTGATGCATTCATTGTTAATAACATATAATTTATCTACCATATCTTTACATGTTTTTCGGTGTTCTTATGATTGATTTCTAGTTTCATAGCATTGCAGTCAGAGAAGATGCTTGATATGATTTCAGTTTACTTAAATTTATAGAGACTTGTGTCCAAACATATGACCTATCCTAGAAAATGTTTCACGTGCACTTGAAAAGTATGTATATTCTGCTGCTTTGGGGAGAAATGCTCTGAAGATATCAATTAAATCTATTTAATCTATTGTATCATTTAATTAAGGTTCCTGTTGCCTTGTTCATTTTCTGACTGGAAGATCTATCCATTGAAGTCAATGGGGTGTTAAAATCCCCAACTATGACTGCATTTATGTCAATCTCTTCCTTTAAGTCCACCAAGATTTGCTTTACACATTTAGGTGCTCCTATATTGGGTGTGTAAATGTTTACTAGGGTTACATCCTTTGTTGGATTGTTCCCTTTATCATTATGTAGTGTCCTTCTTTTTCTCTTTCTATATCGTTGGTTTTAAAGTCTATTTTGTCAGATATGAGTACTGCTGCCTCAGCTTTATTTTTGCTTTGCATTTGCATGAAATATCTTTTTCCATTCCTTTACTTTAGTCTGTGTTTGTCTTTCAATCTGAGATGGGTCTCTTGGAGGTAGTATATATATGGGTCTTGTTTTCTTATCCATTCAGCTAACCTATGTCTTTTGGTTGGAATATTTAAGCTATTTACATTCAAGGTGATAGGTGATAGATATGTATTTAGTGCCATTTTATTGTTAAGCTATTTCCTCTGTGTTTTATTTTTTCTTTCTCTTTTTCTTCTTCATCTTCATAAAGCAAGCCCCTTAACATTTCTTGCAGTACTATTTTGGTGTTAACAAACTCCTTTAGCTTTTTCTTTTCTGGGAAGCTCCTTATTTCTCCTACCTTTTTAAATGATAGTCCCGCTGGGTAAAGTAGCTTTGGTTGTAGGTCCTTGCTTTGCATCACCTTGAATATTTCACACCACTCTCTTCTAGCCTGAAATGTTTCTGTTGAAGAATCAGATGACAGTCTAATTGGTGTTCCCTTGTATGTAATTACCTGCTTTTCTCTTGCAGATTTTAGGATTCTCACCTTATCTTTATACCATTGTCATTTTAATTATTATATGTCTCTGTGAAGGCCTCTTTGGATCCAACTTATTTGGGATTCTCTGAGGTTCCTGGGCTTGCGTGTCTTTTTCCTTCACCAGATTAGGGAAGTTTTCAGTCATTACTTCTTCAGATAGGTTCTTGATCCCTTGCTTGCTCTCTTCTCTTTCTGGTATTCCCATGATGCACATGTTGTTATGCTTAATGTTGTCCTATATGTTTCTTAGGCTCTCTTCATTTTTTAAAATTCTTTTTTCTTTTTGCTGCTCTGCCTGGGTGTTTTTTTCTACCTTGTTTTCCAAATCACTGATTCAATCTTCTGCTTCATCCAACCTACTGTTTATTCCTTCCAGTGTATTATTTATTTCAGATATTGCACTCTTTATTCCTGACTGGTCCTTTTTTTATGGTTTCTATCTTTCTTTATGCTGTTAAGTATCCTCATAATCATTACTCTAAACTTTCTATCTGATAAATTACTTGCCTCCATTTCATCTGATTTTTCTTCTAAAGAATTCTCTTGTTCTTTCATTTGGGGTCTGTTTCTTTGTATTCTGATTTGACTGCTTCTTTGTATGCATTTCTATGTATTAGGTAGATCTGTAAAGGCTCTGGTGCTGGCCTTTCTCAGACACTGCTTGTGACTGGCTCTGGTCAACTTGTTTGGAGCTATCAGTGATCCACAGCATGTGGCTCCCTCTGCTAGGCCTGTTTGTGTGAGTAAAGAACCAAGCTGTGCACCAAGACTGCCTTTTATCAGCACCAGGCCCTGAGGAGAGTCAGCTGAAGTGTCATAGAGCTCCCAGAGATCTACCTTAACTGTTAAACTAATTAATGATATAGCTTCAAGCTATAATCAGCAGCCTGGCTCAATAGCCACAGGGTGGGAAGAGTAATTCCTGTGGGCAGGGCTATTGCTTCCCCTCAGGCCGATGTCACTTGAATGGGAGTACTCAGAAAGATGGCTTCTGCGGTATGGGAAATGACTCAGCACAGGGATCCTTATGGCTGTTCCTGCAGTTCTCTCCCCAGAGCCGCCAACTCCTGACTCTACCCAAGGGCCTCTGGTCCATACTACCCTCTTTCTGCCAGAGCCCAGGGTAAGTAACTGCAAATGAAATTTTGTGTGCTGGCCCTTTAAAAGGCTCTCTGAGTCTCCAGCCATTTGTCCTTGACAGGCAGAAACTCTGCTGCTTTTCACAGCTGGATGTAACCCGGGTTTCTTCCCAGCTCTAGTGCTGTAGGCTGGGTAGCCCAGCTTAGGGTTTAGAACCCACACTTCTCAAGGGGAACCCCCTGGCTGCTGAAATATCCCTTCAAAACTTCAGCTGCTACCCATGGGAGCCCAGCCAGCCCTCTCCACACTTCATGACAGTCTCCTGTGGTGATGTGATTTTTTCTGTAAGTCCTTGGTTATAAGGTTTCTCTCCAGCTAGTCTTCAGTTGGTTATTCAAGATGGTCTCTCTACATTTGAGTTGTAATTCCAGATTAGTCCTGGGAGGAGGTTAGTATAGCTTGCAAATACTCCTCCACCATCTTAGAAATCTTTCACCTACCAGTTTTTGAGCAGCCCACACTTGTGTTTCAGTTACCTTTCCTGGTCATCAGGACTTTCCCAGGTAAAAGGCCTGCCCATGAGGTTCATTTTATTGCACTTGAACCTTTTTTAAATGACAGGCTTATTAAGGTAGAACTTACACGTGGGTTAATGTGCACCAAAAAACATTTAAACGAAGTACAGTTGGACCAGTGTTGATAAATACACACAGTCCTGGAATAATCACCAAGCTATATATATTTTCATCACTCTGAAAAGTTTTGATAAGCCCTTTTGCAATCAGTTCCCTTCCCCACTCCAGGCATGCAGTAGGCTATAAGTATTTGATGAGCAATTTTTAGTTATCTACTGCACACAGTGAGCTCTATCACCCAATATAGTGAATGCATTCCAAGTACTGCCACCACTTTCACAACAGAAAACAGTCATTTAATCCAGGAAACACAAAATACACTAGAAAGAAATAACAACAGCAACAAAAAAGCAACAGATGTAATTGACGGATATAACAGAGATGAATGTTCTAGTGAAATGCTACATTTTGCAGAATCAGAAACTTCTAAAGCTCTTGAAAAAAATTGGATGTCACTTCATAATGCCCATGGAAAGTCCCCTCCACCTCTTAATTCTACTCTGATTATAACAATTTTTTCCAAGCAGCTATATTTACAATAAATAAAAATATTTATTAATTTAGGGAGTTAATTGCTAGCATAGTCAGTGTTCAATTTTTACACCACATGTGTAATTCACAAGTTCCGTTGTAAATCATAGGTTTCTACCTCAGCAGGTATTTTTTATATAAAAAATGTTATAAAAACCAAGTATTCAAATATCACTCAATAAAAATATTCTAATATTTGTTACTTATCTGAAATCTAGATTTTGGAACCCAGGAACCAACAATGCAGAATCAAGGTAGAGACACAATAAATATTTAGGGAGGAAAATTGCCAGGGCTTGAAATATCAAGTTGGAATATAGGAGATGAATGTTATGGAAGAATAAAACTAATGGCTCTTATAATACACATTTGGATCAATAGGTGGATGGCAATGCCACCAGTGGAGAGAGAGAATGCAGAAGATGGGATGAGAGGATGGCAAGTTGCGTTTGACATGTCTGGCATATCCAAGTGGAGAAGTCTAGTGGGAGTTGGATACAGAAATCTGAAATTTGGGTAAGAGGTCGTCTACATGCAAATGATACTGAAACCATGAGACTTAATGAGATTTCCTAAAAGAGTAGGATGTATAAAAAACATAATTCACCAAAATCCTGAGGAAATTTCAATACATAATACATGGTCTGATAAGAGACACCGATGAAAAGAGAAAAAAAAATTAGAGATACTTTGGAATATCATTATATTCTTCTCAAAAGCAAAAGAATTTAAAACATTAAGTAAATCTAATGTAAATGCCACATATCCCTGAATTCAAAGAGATAATGGGACAATGGTGTCAAGTTTTAATAAATCTCCACTGGACACTACAGTTTATCAATCAGCCAGCCAATTGCACCATAGTCGCCCTGGATGCTTCTTAAAGATAAACATTTCAAGCCCCTTACCCATATGTTCTGATTTAGGAGGTCTTTCATGAGGCTACAGTCTCAGAATTTTTAAAAGCTTCCCAAATCTAACATTCTACCAGCTTTGGAAACTCCTTCATAACACCTTCACCTCTCACCACATCGAGTTACACTCTTTACCTTTTTTTTTTTTTACAAGAGAAAATATGGCTCAGTGTATTTCTTGAACTTTGAAGTGCCTGGTTGAAGACAAAAAATACCTTCCATTTTCCCAGTAGTCATGAACTTTTGTGACTAAAAGAAACATATAATTGCCAAGTTCAGAAACACCTGGAAATAAAAAGGTAGTCATTATAAAAATATGCACCTGTAGGCAGTACATTTTATTGAAAAACATAATGGTTTAGAGGAAGATTCTAAACTATAATAAAAATTAACTATTGTTCTGCAAGCCACCCTAAAGGAGAGTTTCAAGTGAAAGGGATCTGTTGTCACCATTCAGCTATGAATGTGCCTGCCACTGTGCTAACTACTGCAGCAGCACTTTGACCTGCACTGTATGATAACCTGAATGGTTCTAAATAGTTTACCTACCCAGAAGTCTGCAGAATGGTGACCTGTGTCCTGAAAATAAGATTAACAAGTAGCTGACTATAGATTTAAGGGAGTTGTATTTCATAAAACTCAAGCCTTGGATACGGGACATGGCTTTCTCAACCTAAAAGCAACCTCCAAGAACCAATAGAACATGGACTGTTATTTATGGTAGAATGCCTCCCCACCCTGAAAAACCCTTCTCTATTGTCAGAAATGACCCTGAAAGACTGGACAGCGGAAACTCATCCTAGCATGTGGAACTGGAGGCAGCCAGATAGTCTCAGTAAAGAACTCATTCTACTCTAAAACTCCTGCGAGATATTTTCAGAGATGTGAACACAGACAGAAAGAAGATAATACCTTACCTAAGACCATGAGGCCATTAGAATTGGGCTTAGGGAGCCTAATTCCCAAAACCCCACACCATGGCATTCACTGGTTCTATTTTGACCATCAAGATGAATCCTGGTTCTACTACTCAACATTTGTGTAACATTGAACAAGCTTCTAAACCTCTCTGTGCCTCAGCTTCCTCTCCATTAAATGGGAAGGATAATAACAGTGACTCTCATGGATTAATTTTGAGGGTTGTATCAGTAAATGCAGGTAAATCCTAAAAATAGTCCTTGGCACTGGTACTATATTGTTTTGTCATTATTTATATTGTTGTCAAAGTTCAGGTTCTACATCAAGGATAAAAAGTATTATTGCAAATCCAAATATCTACATCCCTAACCAACCCTATTGTGTCTAAAGGATTTAGATATTGAGCGTCCTCAATGTTTTATGACCCAGCTTCCACAAACTGTTATAAATTATACCTCTAAATGGCCTCATATTTTAGATGAAGGACCTTTGTGAGGGTTGGACTTTTACTTGATGCCTTTCACTGAAGCTCATTAATTCAGGCCAAAGGAGGATGGCAGTTTTAATTAAGAAGAGGAATAAATATAGAAATCTCTAAATTTAATTACAATAGAAAATTCATTAAACCCCACATGTTACTCAAGTAAACGTGACTTAGTTGTTGACTTTTTAGAATTCACAATTTATTGACGAGGTGGATTTATATGAGCTTAACACAATATGATAAGGGCCATTAGTGGTTTGAGGAGGAGATCAGAGGGAAAGGTATATTTGGGTGGAGCCTTGAAAGATGTGTGATGACAACTTTCTAGGCCAAGGTGACAGTGAGCAAATGTGTGGAGATTTTGAAAATTCATGACACTTGAGAGTGCTGTGGAGTCCATTGTAGTAAACCAGAGCATAGCATAAACAGTGGAAATGCATCCAAAAAGAAAAGTTCAATATTAACTTTCATACTTTAAGAGAACATACACTACCCTCATTAGTTAAAAAAAAAAAAAAGTTCCTTGGAATTACTTCAACAAATAGGTGACAACATTTTTAATTAGCTCAATAATTTTAAGGCAATAAATAATTCTAAAGTAATTGAAGTTAGTAGATTGTTTTAAATATCTAAAATACTTCCCATGAATTGTCATATATATTACTAACAAGTGTAGATACTCTGTCTCAACCCAGGAACTGTGCATTATTAAGATTAACAATCTACTACTATTCCAAATTATCCTGAGGCTTTCTCATTATATGCTCAACACATAATCATTTTACTCTTTTCATTGATCTCATTGAAATATTAAAACTTGTTATGGTATTCTCTGGAACATCATTCCCAAGGCTGTGTTTATGTAAAAAGTAAAATGTGCTCAAATAAATTTGGGAAACAACAGACCAAGCAAAATTACTGGACCTTTGGTTGCAGGACTATTCAGGGTCCTTATATGCTAGTATTCACTGTGAAACTCCAAAAGAGGATAAAGTAAGTAGCAGTTTTCAAAATTATAAGACAAATAATTACTTGGTGGACCACTTAGAAACATCTTGAGGAAGACCAGCGTTCGGCAGACTCCTGAGTGGAATCTGTAGTTAATATCAGTTTCTAATTAGTACTGTTTGGTTGCCAATAAATTAACCAAATCTAGGTACTGTGACTTAAGTCACAAATATGAGATTGATTAAAATAATTTCAAGCTAATTGATAAAACTCAAAGACAGAAATGCAACTGGACTCCATGAACAAACCAAAATCTGGAACTCAAAATTGTTAAAACTCTCTCCTTCTCCCTTTTCTGTCTATCTCTGTAAGTCAGCTCCATTTGTCTTTCCCTCTGCATCCCAGCTTTCTGTTTCCCAATCTACATTTCAAAAAAATATAGCCAGGGACATCACTGAGTTTCATAAGTTATAGGTCTAACCACCTCTCTTTTACAGTTGCTAATGAAGAGACAGATAGGGTTGCATGACTCTCAATAAATTAATCAGCTATGACCAGAAGTCATAGTGTAGGGATGGGACAGCAATCATGTAAATGGGTGGAAGCATGTCAGGGATTATTCTTAGAAAAGAGGTGCTGAGTAGACAAAGTAACGTGTGTCCAGTTGTTAAGTTGTTGTAGTGATGTTGTAGCCATTGTTATTAGAACAGGTAGAGGAATTTTACATAGACATCACCCTCCATTTCACTGGCCCGTTCAATAGTCGTGTAGCTTCTTATAATGTGTTCAGAACACTGGTAGCAGGCAGATGTGGTAATTCATAAATATTTATTTATTGATTTTTTTTAGGGAGAGAAAGATACAGAGAGAGAGAAACATCATTTTGCTGTTTGCATATTTATGCATTCATTGGTTGATTCTAGTATGTAACCTGATCAGGAATCAACCCACAACCTTGGCATATGGGAATGACATTCTAACCAACTGAACTACCCAAACAGGACTCACCAATACTTATTTAATTAGTTAAAAATTGATTAATGGAGGTCTCTGTCAATGCAGCAAGGAAGATTAATTTTAAAGCACTCTTACTAAGCCTACTTATAAACTACTTAATTGGCAGAGACAAGGAGGATCTTAAAGATTTGCTCAGAATTTCATTCTCCTCAGAAACCACAAACCTGAATTTGTAGTCTAACAATTGGGGAGCACTAGAGCATGTTTCTCATCATATTCTTGGAATACGATGTACTATTTGTTGCTTTCTTTCTCTATTTGTCTCAAATACATCTATTCAAGGGAGCATTGTGCTAGGCACTGATAGTACTATTATTTCTGTAAGAAAATGAAGGGATTTCCCCCTATTATTAACTATATTAAGAACCCTCCTCATACATTAATGTCCATAGTATAAAAGGACAATTGCTTTTTTTTTTTTTGCAAAATATATTGACAGAAATTTTTGCACCTTTGAATTCAAGAATCTACTATGATGTCCCTCCAAATGTCTACTTTCCTCCCTGGCTGGTATAGCAGTGGATTGAGTGTCAGCCTGCTAACCAAAGGGTCGCCAGTTCGATTTCCCATCCAGGGCACATGCCTGGGTTGCAGGCCAGGTACCCAGTAGGGGGCGTGCGAGAGGCACCCACACATTAATGTTTCTCTCCCTCTCTCCCTCCCTTTCCTTCTGTCTAAAAATAAAATAAATAAAATCTTTTTTAAAAATTTCATCTTAAAATCTCTACTTTCCATTCTTCCAACCAGCTTTAAGAATAGACATGAATTTTCTCAACTGTTATACACAGATACTTGGTAAGAGAATTGATTCTCATCATGATTAGTGGCATCTGGAATTCTATAGCTATTCAAAATGAAAATGCTGCCCCATGAAACTGGATTTCAGCTGGGCGTTGGTACCTAGTGCCCAGTTTGGTTCAATATTCCTTATTTAAAGGTGTAATGTTGCTCTATATTGGTCTACCACATCAAGGAGGCCCTTTTATTAAAATTAAATAATTTATTGTTGTTCTATTACAGTTGTCTTAATTATTCCCCTTTGCTCTCCTCTGCCCAGCCCACCCCATCCCCCACTCCCACAGTCAGTTGCCACACTGTTGTCCATGTCCATGGGCCATTCATACATGTTCCTTGACTAAACCCATCCCCTTCTTTCCACCCTTATCTACTCCCCTCTGGTCATAGTCAGTCTGTTCCTTGTTTCTGTGCCTCTGGTTCTATTTTGCTCATTTGATTGTTTTGTTTATTAGGTTCCTCTTATAGGTGAGATAATATGTTATTTGTCTTTCAGCACCTGACTTATTTCTCTTAGCCTAATATTCTCCAGTTCCATCCATGTTGTCATGAAGAGCAGGAGTTCTTTCTTTCTGCTGAGTAGTATTCCATTGTGTAAATGTACCAATAGTTTTTTGATCCACTCATTTACTGTTAGGCACTTGGGCTGCTTCCATTTATCAGTTATTGTAAATTGCGCTGCTATGAACATTGGGTGCATAGGTCCTTTTGAACTGGTGTTTCAGGATTCTTAAGGTATAATCCCAGCAGTAGAATCGCTGGGTTAAAAGGTAGTTCCATTTTTAGTTTTTTGAGGAAATTCCATTCCATTTTCCACAGTGGCTGTACCAGTCCTCATTCCCACAAACAATGCACAACAGTTCCCTTTTCTCCACATCCTCACCAGCACTTGTTTTTGATTTATTAATGATGGCCATTCTGATTGGTGTGAGGTAGTATCTTACTGTGGCTTTAATTTGCATCTGTCTGATAGTTAGTGATGTTGAGAATCTTTTCACATATCTAAGGGCTCTCTGTATGTCCTCCTTGGAGAAGTGCCTGTTTAGTTCTGTTGCCCATTATTTAATTGAATCATTTGTCTTCCTGGTGATGGGTCATATGAAATCTTTGTATATTGTGGAAATCAAACCCTTGTCCAAGGTGTCAATGACAAATATGTTTTCCGATACAGTAGTTTCCTTTTTCATTTTAATGATGGTTTCTTTAGCCATGCAGAAGCTTTTTAATTTGATATAGTCCCATTTGCTTATTTTTCCTTTATTTCCATTGCCCTGGGAGATATATCAGCAAAAAATATTGCTATGTGAGATAACTGAAATTCCACTGCCTATGTTCTCCTCTGGGACTTTTATGGTATCATGACTTATATTTAAGTCTTTTATCCATTGGTTTTACTCCATTCTATGCTCCTGTCCCCTTTGTCAAATATTAATTGACCATAAAGATATGCATTTATTTATGGGCTCCCTATTCTGTTCCATTGATCTATGTGTCTGTTCTTATGCCGGAACCAGATAGTTTTGATTACAGCAGCTCTGTGCTATACTTTGATATCAGGCATTATGATCCCTCCTACTTTGTTCTTCTGTCTCAAGTTTGCTGAGGCTATTGGGTTGTTTTTGGTTCCATATAAATGCTTGAAATATTTGTTCTAGACCTGTGAAATATGCTATTGATATTTTGATAGGGATTACTTTAAATCTATAGATTACTTTGGGTCTTATGCACATTTTAATGATGTTAATTCTTCCAATCCATGGACACAGTGTGTACTTCCATTTATTTGTATCTTCCTTAATTTCTTTCTTCAGTGTACTACTGTAGTTTTCTGAGTACAGGTCTTTTACCTCCTTGGTTAAGTTTATTCATGGGTACTTCATTTTTCTTGTTGCTATAGTAAATGAGTTTTTTTCCTAGTTTCTGTTTCTGATATTTCACTATTGGTGTACAAAAATGCCTTCAATTTTTGAATATTAACTTTGTATCCCACTATTTTGCTGAATTCACTTATTAGTTGAGTAGTTTTCTGATGGAGACAGGCTATAGGGTTTTTTATGGACACTATCATGTCATCTGCAAACAATGGTAGGTTTAATCCCTCCTTTCCAATTTGGGTGCCTTTTATTTCTTTTTCTTGTCTGATCACTATGGTTAGAACTTCCAATATTACATTGAATAGAAGTGGAGAAACTGGACACCCTTGTCTTATTCCTCATCTTAAGGGGAAAGCTTTTAGTTTTTGCCCATTGAGTATGATGCTGGTAGTGGGTTTGTCATATATGGTCTTTATTATGTTGAGGTATGCTCACTCTATTCCCACTTTGCTAAGTATTTTTATCATAGATGGGTGCTAGACTTTATCAAATGCTTTTTCAGCATCTATTAATATGATCATGTGATTTTTATCTATTATTTATGTGGTGTATTATGTTTATTGATTTGTGAATATTGTACCATCCTTACATCCTGGGGATGAATTCCACTTGATCATGGTATATGATATTTTTAACGCATTGCTGGATCCAGATTGCCAATATTTTGTTGAGGATTTTAGCATCCATGTTCATCAGAGATATTAGCCTGTTATTTTCTTTCTTCATTGTGTCCTTACCTGGTTTTGGAATTAGGGTAATACTGGCCTCATAAAAAGAGTTTGGGAGTTTTTCTTCTTCTTGAGTTTTTCTGAAGAGTTTGAAAAGGACAGGAGTTAGTTCTTTAGATGTTTGATAAAATTTGTCTGTGAAGCCACCTAGTTGAGGGCTTTTGTATGCCAGGAGTTTATTGATTACTGCTTCAGTTCTACTAGTTGTTATTGGTCTACTCAGGCTTTCTGCTTCTTGATTCAGCTTTGAAAGATTGTATGTTTCTAGAAATTTGTCCATTTCTTCCAGGTTGTCCAATTTTTTGGCATATATTTGTTCATAGTAATTTCTTACAATCCTTTGCATTTCTGTTGTATCAGTTGTAACATCCTTTTGTTTCTGATTTTATTTATTTGGGTCTCCCTCTCTTTTCTTGATGAGCCTGGTTAAAGGCTTTTCAATTTTGTTTATCTTTTCAAAGAACCAGCTCCTGGATTTATTGATCCTTTGACTTGTTCTATTAGCTTCTATGTCATTTAATTCTCCTCTGATCTTGATTATTTTCTTCCTCCTACTTGCTCTAGGCTTCGTTTGTTGTTGTTTCTCTAATTTTTATAGATGTAGGCTTAGGTTGTTTATTTATTATTTTTCTATTTTTTTTTTGGTAGTCCTGTATTGCTATGAACTTCCCTCTCAGGACTGCCTTCACTGTGTCCCATAGGTTTTAGGATGTTGTGCGTTCATTTTCACTTGTGTTCAAATACTTTTTTATTTCTACCTTGATGTGATTGTAAACCCATTCATTATTTAATAGTATGTTATTCAGTCTCCATGTATTTGAATTTTTCCTTGGGGTTTGAGTTTTTTCCTTGGGGTTTGTTTCTAGTTTCAAGCCATTGTGATCTTAGAAGATGCTTGATATATAAATTTTCTTGAATTTGTTGAGGTTTGTTCTGTGTCCTACCAAGTGGTCTATCTTTGAAAATGTTCCATGAGTATTTGAAAAGCATGTATATTTTGCTTCTTTGGGGTGGAAATTTCTGTATATATAAATTAAGTCCATTGTTCAGGAGTGTTGTCCAAAGCCACGATAACCTTTTTGATTCTTTGCTTTGAAGATCTGTCCATTGTTGACAATAGGGTGTTAAAATCCTCTATAATGAGTGTGTTGCTATTGATATCTTTCTTTAAGTCCTCCAAGATTTTCTTTATATATTTGGGCACTCCTGTGTTAGGTGGATATATGTTTACAAGGGTTATATTTTCTTGATGGACTATTCCCGTCAGTATTATGTAGTGACCTTTGTCTCTTTTTATGGCCTTTGTTTCGTAGTCTGTTTTGTCTGATATAGGTATTGCTATCCAGCATCTTTTTTTCATGTCCATTTGCTTGGGATATTTTTTCCAACCCTTCACTTTCAGTATGGGTAGGTTTTTGTTCTGAGGTGAGTCTCTTGTAGACAGCATGTATGCAGATCATGTTTTCTTATCCATTCAGCTACCCTATGTCTTTTGATTGCAGCATTTAATCCATTTACATTTAAGGTTATTATTGATAGGTACTTATTCATTTCCACATTTTCCCTCTGTACCTATGTTCTTCTCTGTCTCTCTTCTTTTCTTCATCTTATTAAAGCAGTCCCTTTAGCATCTCTTGCAATGTTGGTTTGATAAAGGTGTACTCTTTTAGCTTTTTTTCTTTTTTTTGTCTGGGAAACTCCTTATTTCACCTTCCATTTTAAATGATAGCTTTGCTGGGCAGAGTAGTCTTGGTTGCATGCCTTTGCTTTTTATTACTTGGCATACTTCTTGCCATTCCCTTTTGTCTTGTAATGTTTCTGTTGAGAAATCAGCTGATAGTCTTCTTAGAGCTCCCTTGTATGTTACTAACCATTTCTCCTCTGCTGCTTTTAAGGTTCCCTCTTTGTCTTTAAATTTTGCCATTTTAAGTATGATGTGTCTCGGAGTGAGCCTCTTTGGGTTCATCTTGATTGGGATGCTCTGTGCTTCCTGGAGTTGTATCATTTTTTGCCTCATTAAGTTAGAGAAGTTTTCTGTTATTACTTTTTCAAATAGGTTTTCTATCCCTCCTTCCTCTTTTCTTCTTCTGGTATCCCTGTGATATGAATATTATTAAGTTTCATGTTATCCTGCAGCTCTTTTAACCCATCTTCATTCTTTTTTAGTGTTTTTTCATGTTGTTGCTCTGTCCAGGAGTTTTTTTTCTACCTTGTCCTCCAGCTTGATGTTTTGAACTCTGCTTCATCTACCCTACTTTTAATTCCTTCTAGTGTATTCTTCATTTAAGATATTGTATTCTTCATTTCCTCCTGATTCTTATGGATAGTTTCTATGTCCTTTTTCATGCTAATGTAGTTCCCAGGAAGCTCCTTGTAGCTTCCATAGAGCTCCTTGTAGTTCTCACTGATCTTCTTGAGCATCCTTATTACCATTATTTTGAATTAAATGTCTGATAGTTTGCTTGCCTTGATTTCATTTGGTGTTCTTTCTGGGTACTCCTCCTTTCCTTTTAATTGGGGATTGTTTCATTGTCTGTGCAGTTAGGGTGACTCTTCCTGTTTCTTTCTGTGTATTACATTGATCTGCTTTGTCTCCCTGTCTTCATGGTGTGAACCTCTGTGGTAGGATACCTGTGGGACTCAGTGGTGCAGTCTCCCTGATCTCCTGAACTGGATCCTCTTGGGATATCCTTCATGCCATTATGTGGCTCTTTTGTCATAATTGGATTTTGGTTGTTTTTCCATTGTTCTTTGGTGGGTTCTCCCTGCTGGCTGTCTAAGAGTCACACTGTCCACCATGTGTTGTATGCTTTTGTACTGATGCTGCCAGAACAAAACAAAACAACCAAGGAAACAAAACTCCCACTTACAATAATAACCTCTACCAACAACCACACTATCAATAGCAAATAAGCAAATATTAATAAAGATGTAAAGAGGTTAAGAGTATTATAAGAAAGGAAAACTGAATATGAGATTATTAACTGAAAGAAAAAACAGTTTTGAGAGGGTAGAAGGAAAAGAAAGAATAGAAATACAGTAAAGAAAGAAAGAAAGTAGAATTTACATTATAATCTTAAAAAAAGGTGAGATAAAGGCAAAATGGAGTAAGAAAAGGAAAGAGTATAATATGAGGTTTAAATAAAGCTTTTTAACAATAGTGAAAAAATTAGGAACCAAATTGGAGAAAAATTTGCCACAGCAATATCAACAAGTGAGCAAAGCTTAATTCCAGTGGAATGGGAATAAGAAGGAAAAAAGAAAGAAAAAATAGCCTATGAGATGTCTAGAGGAAGGAAAAGTGATTTTGAGAGGATAGAGAGAGAAGAAACACAGAGTGAGGAATGAAAACCAGGCGGTTCCCTGAACCTCCCTTGTTGTGCCTGTCTCTAATCTCTCTGCTCTGCTGGTTTCAGTGGATCAGGGCCTGAGGAACAGTGGAGCTTGTAGTGTCTGATAGAAGGGGCCCTTTCAGAGCTTTTAGCTTTCTCCTGTGGATATGCACCCAGCAGGGGACCCTGAGCCTGACCTCACTGATCTGCAGAGCCTGTAATCCCATGGGTGGGGGTTGGGCATGCCTCCCTGTGAGGGGACTTGTCTGGCTGCAGTGAATCTCAGGCATTCATCTCCTGGCTCTCCAGGCCCCAGCCTGCGGCTCTCACTGGAGACCTGGACCCAAACTCCCTCATCTGCACAGGCTCCTGTTCACCAGCCACTCTGGGTCAGATCCCCCAGTCCATTCAGCATGATTCTATCCCTCTGAGTTCTTTGTTGGAAGAGCTGCTGTGCACATGCGCAAGTGCAGACAAGCACAGTGTCCCTGCTGAGGCTTGAGTCTTGAGTCTTGAATCTCTTACCTAAGCTCTTTTAAAAGAGTTTCTGTGTGGCTCCTTCACTGTAGCTCAGAGCCCTGGGGGGGCCTGTTCTCCAAGTGCTCCCCTTCCCCACAAAGCACTAAGTCTCCCTCAGTCAGGGCTGGCCACAGCCTGCCAGAGCCTCTGACACTTTAGTTTCTCTCTAGATCTCTCCTGGGTGGCACTGGGGAGAGTCCTGCAGCGATACTGTAACACTAGACGGTGTGGGGTGCTCTTGCCACTCCCTCCAGCGATTCTCAGCCTCAGGCAGGCCTGCTCCCACCATACTGTTTCTGCAGCCAGCACTGCCCTGGCCATCTTTCTCTGCGCCCAGAGTTTGTGACTCCTGAGTTGAACCACAACCTCCTGCATCAGATTCTGTCCCGTTCACGGTTCCTATGGTCAGGAAGGCAACAGCCCCCTCCCCGACCACAGTCCCTAGACCCTGGCTCCTGCCAGCCGTGGAGTACGCAACCCTGCCAGGGCAGAAGGCACAGAAATACATCTGGGCACCAAGTCGCAGGCGCTCTGAGGGTTTCTTCCCGGGGAAAATATTTTAAATTCCTCAAAATGGCACCCGCCCCAAACCTGCACAGCCAGAAGGGCTGGGTTGGGCAGCAGCGGTGGCAGCTGCTCTGCTAGGAGAGCCCAGGTCTGCCTCTCCTGAGCGCCCGGCAGGCAGGCAGGCTCTCGCCAGCTCACGCACGCACCCCGCACGCTGCTCTGCATACATACTCACACATGCTCTCACTCCCTCTCAGCTGGATTTTTGAATTGATTGCTCTGTGGTTTAGCTACAAGACCAGTCTGGGCCTGAGGACAGATCTTCCAGCTACTACGCAGCCATCTTGGATACCCCCCCCCTTGTTTTTTTAAAGGGAGTGGATAAATCCTACCTAATTGTGCCTTCTTTAACCGTTTACTTTAAATAAAGATTTAATTTGAAACAAACTCAACCTTGCAGGAAAAAATGGTACAGAATAAAACTATTGTATCCTGAAGCATTTGAGAGTAAGTTGCCAAAATTCCCCATACCTCCAAATACTTTAGGGTGTAATTCCTACTCACAAGGACACCCTCCTATATAATCACCCTCCTATGTAATTTTCTAACATAACATTAGAGAATTAGCATTGATATATTCCTATATCTAAGCCCCAGATTCCACAAGTTTTTCAATTTTACCAATAATGTCCTTTATAGAAAAAGTATGTAGTCCAGAATCACATATTATATTTAGTTGTCATATCTCTAGACACCTTCAGTCTGGAAGAGTTCTTTGGTCTTTCTTTGACTTTCATAACCTGGACAATTTTAAAGGTTACAGAGCAGGTTACATATTATAGAATATCCTCCCAGTTGAGATTATCTGATGTTTCTTCAGGATAAGAATCAGATCTTGCTTCTTTGGAAGCAACATCATAGAAGTGATGTTGTGCTCTCATTATGTCTCTCAAGTGTCTTCAGATTTTGATCTGTCTCATGACTCATCATGTTAACTTTCATCACTTGATTCAGGTAGTTTTCCAGGCATCTGCACTGTGAAATTACTCTTTTTCCCTTTGTAATTAATAAGTATTTGGTAAGAAGGTATCTTAAAACCATATAATATATCATCCCTCAACAAGATTTCAATTTACTTATTAATTCACTTATATCGGTATATCTATTGCTTTTTTTTTTATCATCTTTGGGTAAATAAGTTATTAGAATTCTGTAAAAGGCAATGCAGCTCTTTTCCTTGGGGCTCTTTTGGCTGCAAGGAGCGTGTTCCATGCATACTTAGTGAAAGCAGGAGTGCTGGTGAGCTGACGGCCCTGAAGGCCGTCCTCAGTTGCTGAAGGATGGAAAGCTTGTCGGTGAATACCCCAGACCCCATCTTCTGTGCTACTAAGGCTGGATAACTCTGTGTTCTACATTGTTCCTCAGAGTTCCTCAGAGGGACTGAGCCGCATTACCGGCCTTAGTACACACTAGGACAGGATAAATAAGTTATATTAAAACATTCCCTGAGTCCTTATAGCAGTAGGAAATCAGGTCAACTTTGTTTAGCAAAACAAGTTGTGCACATGCCACCTGGTCAATTAGCTCGTTAAAGTCAGAGTGTTATACAATTGCTCTCTTGCTCCTTTGTATTTCCATATTATGCTATAGTCAGCCCCTGAGTCTGACCAAAGCATCTGTTTGCCATCCTCCACAGTGTCGTTCTACCCGGAATTACCATTTTTACTTCATAGAAGTAAATGCATACAGTGTGTGGCATTTTTTGAAGAGAGGGCTGAAAATAATAATAATGTACTTGTACTTGCTATTCTTAACCCCTCCTCAAAACCACTCAGTACAAACAACTTCTAGACCAACTCTGTCTGGGAAGAGCAGATTTAGAAAGAAGGGAGACACTATAGACAGTACCACATACAAGAAAGAAAATATAATGTCTCGGTCTGATATATTGTGGGATGTTACAGGATGTTGACTCATTTTACAACTATAGTTCCTTCTGAGTCTTGAAAAAAACTAAATAGTCTTTTATACAATAAGTTCAGCTCAAAAAAATCGCTCTTGACCCTGCATTGCTACTCCGTGTTGTTACAGGACTAGATGTCACCAATGTTAATATCCGTATTGGACACTGTAATTATTTTTCCAAAAGAATAGACCAAACAATTTCTCAAGTAGAGAAAACTCTTCATATACACAGTACTCTCCTGTGCTAGCAACAAGAATAGCTGGACAAACGAAAAGAAGCAAGAAATATTGATGGCATTTTAAAAATAAACACATAATTTCTCCCTAAAAGATAACATATTTGCAAACAGCACAACCTGATAATTCTTACTGGTTAATGGGTAGATCCAAACACCCCTTTTCTTCTCCTAAGGGAACTTTGAGTTTTTATGAAGAAAAGTTCGATAATTATAAAAAAATGTTCCAAACATCTATATAATTATTCGTTACTTCTAAACCATTATCTGGGCTGAAATTCATTCTACCTGATGAATACCTAGAACTATCCACTAGTAGAAATTTAATCTAAGAGAGGATCATTTTTTCTTCATATAAGAAAAATTGTAAAGGGGGCATTTCAAATAGCTTGTTAACCACCCCCTTCTACAATGCGTGGAGCATTTCCCTCAAGCTCTGCCTCTCCATCACAGCAATCAGACACTGACCCTTCATAGGATCACAGACCGAATAAATGCCTTCTACACCCTTCACTTCTCCGCAAAATCTGCGATGAAGGGAGTCTTCTTACTAAAAAATAAATAAGTAAACAAACAAACAAACAAATAAAATAAAAGCCACCCACAAAGAAATTTGCTCTAGGGAAATAATACCTAAATCTTCTCTATCTTTCAGTTCTTCATTCTTGGAATTGGGAAAATTCAGGGGTGTCCAACCTGTGACCCATGGGCCACATGTCTCCCAGGGTGGCTATGAATGCAACCCAACACAAAATCATAAACTCACTTAAATTATTATGAGCTTTGTTTTTCATTATTTGTCACAATGTATTTAATGTGAGGCCCAAGACAATGCTTCTTCCAGTGTGGCCCAGAGACTCCAAAAAGTTGGACACCCTAATTATACATAGTTCCAGTGGGGGAATCCTGGGAGGAGACTGAAGAGGACTTTTCTGTTTGTTTTCATGCTCTTTCAGTAGCCTGAGGTTCTGCAGTCATTCAGGCCAGGAGTTAAGAGTGTGAATCACTGGTTTTCCTGGACTTTCTGGTCATTTCTAAACTGCCGGTTCTGATGATTTGGCTTTATAAAAACATTCTCTACCCCTAATATATTTTTATAACATTAAAAGTGAGTATGTCAGATGATTAAACACACCTTTTAAAGAAAAGATAAATAGAAAAGTGACTCTTTAATAAAAGATTTTTTAGGTAGTTGATAATATTTGGGGAAAATATTTCTGTAAACATAAAATTTTTAAATCCATAATGGAAAAAATTAGGTTAATATTATAAATATTAAACTCACATTTTTTATATGTGGTTCATTTAGACTTTTAAAACAAATTTTTGAAGATAAAGTGAACACCTGTCATTGATCTTTAGATCAATAGTGATTGAGATAAAGGGGATTTTTTTAAAAATATCATGCCATCTCATTAGACTGAAATTTAAAAATGTTAATTCCAACAAACCTGAAAATTGATAAATAGCAAAATATATAACAGAACTATTATGTATAATTTGCTTCTTATTCACTATTTGGCTATTTATTCAATACTCTTTGTGTCCAGGCTTGTGCTAAAATCTGAGGAAATATGAAAGAAGTATGAAAACATAATTTAAACTTCAATGGGCTTGCTATGTAATTGAGGGGAAGAATGAGCAGAAGACACAGTTCTCATTATATTATTTCAAAAATCCCTTATGACCCCTCTCTTAACAACCCAAGGACATCATTACACCCTCCTATAGTATTTAAGGGCCTCCATCATGAACCTTACCCCCACAACCCTTTTGGATATACTGCAAGGACCAGTCAAGCCACAACCTCTTGCTCCTTGGCAGTGCCCTCACCGAGCCTCGCACCTGTGTTCAGGTAGCACCCCTCTAGACTGCCCGCTCTCTAATATTTTCTACCAAAACTTTTTACCTCTTTGAACAGAATCATTATCTCTTCCTTATTCCCTTCTAGGCAGAAGTAGTTCTTCCCTTGCTTGAATTCTTTTAGCTCTATTTCTCACGGTACTTTTTAAAATTTAATACAATACTTTAGGGATTTGTATATATTTCTCACTTGCCCTACTAAAATTACCTTAAGGCATTTCAAATAGCTTGTTTATCTCTACATCTTTTTATGCATTGCCTAACTCAGTGTCTGTGTATAATGTGTCCTCAAACATACAGTAGTTGAGTAAATGAAATGAATGAGTACTTTAAACAATTAGGGAATACTTATGAATAATTGTGTGGCAATGGATGTGGAGTAATAGGAGAGGAAAAGGAATTTGGAGGAGGGAATAAAATAGCTTCAGTGTGGGTGAGGATAGTCTAAGGAAGCCAAATGGAGGATTTCAACATCATTCGGACCGTTAGGGATGATCATGTCGAATAATGGAACTAGAGTGGCTAAGAACAACCAGAACTAGGAGTCTGGCTGACAGATTAGAAGAGGAGAAGGAATGAAGTGAAGCTAAGTTTATAGGAGATAAACTTCAGCAATTACCTAATGTAAAACTGAACAGAAATTATATAGGCCACGAGATAAAACCTTAATCCCAGAAATTAAGTTCTGCTTCCAAGACTCAGGCTGTTTGTAGAAAACCAACATCTTCAAGGGAAAAAGAATGAGTTTTGAGTTAAGAAGGGCTGTGTTTGATTTCACTTTTACTTTCTATTTTATTGTTGGGTATGAGATTCTATTGCACGACCCTTCATTTTCCCATCGATAAAATGGGAGCTATTATTCTCACCCAGCTGGGTTGCTGTAGGGGTCAAGTAAGATAATATGTAAAAAGAGCTTGGCATGTAGATAGAGCTCAGCAAATGGTAGCTCACATTATTTGCTACAGACTCCAATCTGAATAACTGTTGGGTGTCGTTGGCCCAAGTTCTATTCATGGCCAAAGGGCTTCTGAGACTTGAAGCCTGTTCCTAATTATTTCAGAAGACTTTCTTCGGAATTGAGATAGAAATCCCAGCAGAAGTGATGATAATTATGATGATAAAAGATCTTATAGCAGCTAATATTTATTGGGACCATGGTAGGAACCATGGTAAGTGCCTCATAAAAATTACTACATTTAATCCCAACAAAAATACACATTATAAGTAAGATGACTGGACCTAATCTTTGGGGGTTTTAGCAGGAATCCTCTTAGAATCCTCTTGCAACAAAATGTGTCTGTGTCTCAGGAATCCCTGTCACTGGGGAATACAGCGGAAGCCAGGACAGGGAGGCCGGGCACAGCAAAAAGCCATAAGATGCAGAGGATTACCCTGACAATGGAATCAGGATACAGCAGCTAAAAGGCGTGGTAATGTCATATCCAGGCAGGCCTCTATACTACAGACTCCAATCCAGCAAGCAAGTGAAGGCACAGAGAATCCAGGCAGCAGGCACTACTTAAAGCCAGACCGGTGGTGACCCTGTAATTCTTAGCAGAATGCTTCTGTAGCAGGAGAATATAGGAAGGAAGATAAGGAAGGAGTTTGGCAAGAGCTGGACAGGCTATAAGGATCCCTATTCACAAGTTAGGGCAAGAGTGGCAACAATTTTATCTCTTGTACAATTTCTAAACTAGCAAATGGTTACCCGACCAAAAAGCCTCATGTTTGACACCAGATCTAAGCTCAGCAATACAGAATATCATGATCAGTTGGTGGTGTCTGCTACGAATACTAGGGGAAGAAGAAGTAACAGACTGGTTGTCACTCTTGAGTTTAATAGAAGACCCAGGGCAAACTTAAGGAACAAGAAGAGGGACTATATAAAATGGGATTATTATAAACGGAGCATGCAAAACTTTTAGGAAATAGAAGGCAAGAAGGTGACCTGTGACCCTTTAATCTTGCCCAGAGCTGAATAGAGAGAGTGTGCCTTTGGCGTTTGTCTGCACCTCCTTTCCCTCATCTGTTGCCTTCTTAGGAGCTGACTGTAGCCTACTAATGTGCCCCAACTGCCCATGTGTCCCCAAAGCACAGGCTTGGACTTAGGTGCCCTATGATTCCAATTTGCTATTTATAAAGAGCCATGAGCTTCTCAGAAAAAATTCAATATGAATTCTCAGGAAATAATGATATTGAAAAATATTTATGGGCAGACAAAAAGAAGCTAAACACATTAATTTTTTATTCTTTTCAAAACAAAATGTGGTGGTGCTAAAGCCTTGAGACACGTCAAAAGAAAAATTGTATTTTGCTTAGAGTCCTCTTTTGAGAACTATATGTAAATTTCTATTTATTTACTTATTTAAATGAGAAAGAACACAAATGTCAGCAAAAGGAAGAAAACATTTTAAAAGTCCTTCAATATATATTATAGCAAATTATTCTTTTTTTAAAGTGAGAAACAGGGAGGTGGATATTTGAACATTTTTTTTCTCCTGAAACCACATTCCTGTGGCATTACTCAAATTAAATCTTTCAGTCATTGAAAGTGGAAAGAGAAAATGACTACATTAAAACCTAACAGAAAATAAATCTGGGTCTTTTATTATATTTTTCTAGGTTTGTAACTTCCCAACCTGTTCTGTTTGTGAAAATATACAAATATAACTCTCTACAAGAAGAAACAGCTGTCAGTCTTACAAGGCCTGTTTCTTAAAGTAGACTTTGTTTTGAGGGACCAAGAGTAAGGCGACTATATGTAGAAAGGCCTATTTGAAAACACTTGTTCTATTTGTGTGGTAACTTCTCAACTTGTGTCTTAGCTCTAGGAGAGAGAAAGAAGGCCACATATTAAACAGATTTTTAAAACATACTTTTTAGGGAAAGAAAGTAATGCGAGAAAAGAAAAGAAGTACAGTTAGAATGATTATAAAGCTTTCTTAATTGTCTCTTAATCTTCATACAAATTTTATAATTTTTGAACTGCTTTATTATTTAACATAACAGAATTCTGTCAACATGCAAAGAGCAACAAGCCTGATGTACTATGTACAATGTGAACTTGAAAATGGGAGATAACAGATAAAGATGTAAAAACAAAGCAATATTTCTTGTCTTCATCTTTTTGCATACAAACACATGCATATATAGAGTTCATTTTACCCTGTTTCATTCATTTACTAATTCATTTAAAAAGCATTTTAGTGGCCCTTCCAAAACATAATTCCACACAGAAACTGTGAATATGGCCTTATTTGGAAAAAGGATCTTTGAAGATGTAGTTAAAGGTCTTGAGATGAGACCACACTGGATTCCTATGGTGAGCCCTAAATCCAATGACAAGTGTCCTTTTAAGGGACAGAAGACACAGAGAGAGAGAAGAGGACAGGCCATGTGAAGATGTAAGCAGAGATGGGGGTCATACAGACACAAATCAAGGAAATCCAGGAGCCCCAGAAACTGGCAAGCAAGAACTCTCCCCTGGATCCTTCAAAGGGGGAGCCTTGATTTCAGACTTCTGGCCTCCGTAACTTTGACAAAATTAATTTCTGTTTATATCCAGTTTGGATAATTTATTGGCAGTCCTAGGACTCTAACACAGCATCTTTGAACACCTTTCTTGCGCCAAGTGCATTGTTAGGCACGTGTACACCTGTGAATAAGATATCATCTTGCCCCGGAGGGAATCATGGGAAACATTTAACAATGTGTAATTCTTTAGACCAAAGCACAGTGGGAGTCTAGAATGGGTCTGTTGCTGAAAGCCTTCTGTTGTACATGAGCACACTGTAGAGGCTCAGATAACCTAAGAGAACCCCCGGGTGCTGGTAGTCCTGGGGAAGCTTCCCAGAGGAAACAGCAGCTTGGCTAGTCTTACAGAGTGGGTAAAATTTTCATGATGAAAGGCTGGAAAGCAGGCTGCATAGGAGATACCAAGCTGAAAGAATCAGCAGTATAAAAGGCACAAAATGTGTTAATGCAAAGCAGAGAAGGTTTACCTTGGCATAGATGTATAGCTGTGCACGTGGGGAAAAAACCACATGCTGTGACCTTTGACCAATCTCACATCCTTAGCAAGCACATCAAAGCCTTCTAGCCGATGATTATCTGTGTTCTTTAAAATGTAGCCATAAATATTTTTCTTTTTTATAAATATTTTTGTTAGGAACAGAATGGCATGACAACTGAGATAAATATTAAACTGTTAATAGTATTAATTATAAACAATCATCTATCACAAGACCACCAGGAAGTATGACTCCTTGAGCTACTGCATTCTTTGTCCATTTGTTCTGTCAATCATTAGTATTGGCATTTATACTATTAAAAAGCTACTTAGTAGAGAATAACCTGCTCAGAATTGCTAGGTGGTCTCTTCTACTTTGACCCAATCTTCCTGTTAGTAAATCATCCTATAATAAATCCTGTTAAATTCTGTGGAGTTGTCTGCTTTGTCTGTAGGTCTTAAGATACCTTCTCACTATAATGACCATTACACACCTGCCCCATTATCAGAAAATGAGTCTATAAATGCATATGTTCAATCCAAATTGCAAAAAGCATGTCTCCCTGCTGAGGAGTTATGGTGCTCAGTGAAGGGGGATTAGTATGTTCACTAAAACTTTAGGGGGCTGGGAGATAGAGTGGGGAGACAATGGAGAATTATAATCAGTGGAGGAACATGAACCAAGTTTATTTTAGAAAAATAACTGAGGTGGGATTTTTATTTCAGTTATTAATTTATGTTTTTACCCATAATTTCCTTTTTCTCCTCCTCTATTTATGTAAATGAAAGGTTCACATCTTCCTTGCCTCAAGGGAAGCTTGGGGGGTTGTCTTCCTGCCTCTTGTTTTCAAAATACTAAATCCCTTGAGAGGATAGGATTTGGGGAGGATGCTTCGTAGAAAATAAGAGAGAGAGAGAATGCTGTATTTTGCTGTGAACCTAAAACTAGTCTTAAAAATAAATTATTAATATTAATTTAAAAATACATATTAGTACTTTATTGACAAATAATAAGCTTTGCTGACCTTTTTTCTATTCCAGTTAAAGGGAATCAATTTATTTTCCCTTTAAATAAAAAGCAAATGCAGGTCTTTCCATTTCCCCATTCTTGAGTAATTAGAGGTAAAATAAAGTTTTTGGAAGTATTACATACATTCACCAGGCTTTTCAAAGTTAGTGAGCCCAGAGAGATTGCTGTATTTTTCATTGTGGAAAGTTAATATGAAATTTTCATTGGAAGAACAGCTTTCATTATATAAACAGTTTGTTTAGGAATCGAGAAATCAAGCTAGCATGGTTTTTAAGAGTTTGCTCTGTAGTTACTATCCTGGGTTCAATTCCAGGTTTTACCATTTATTAGATATGGATTCTTGAGCAAGTCTTAGTTACACCTAAAATTTTACTTTCTTTACCTCTAAAATGGAGTTAATACAAATACTCATATAGCATTGATTTATTGGCAAGAATAAATAAGAAAATGTATGTAAAGCATATACTATAAGACCTGGCCTAAGAAACTGCTCAAGAAATTCATGTTTTTATGATTGGAGAGTATTGTCCAGTCACAAAATAACTTACATCTTGGAGGACATTCAATCACTTACTGAACAAGAAAGAAAATGAGTTTTGAAACTCCTGACTCTGCTCCAGCCATGACCGAAGGAATAGGTATTACACTTTTTCTCCCACTACTAACAACTATGACTCTGGGAAAAAGTAGTGAAGCAGTTCTTTTCAGGTTTTGGTCAGCAGACAGCTCAGTGCTGTGATACTCAAGAGACGTGAAGCACAGGTGAATGTCATGCTCACCTGGTTTGCTACCTAAGACCAATGTCCAACTGTGGCCCAGAAAAATGAAGCCCAAACAGAAAGCAGTAATCTTTCCAGCCATATGAAACAGAGATTGAAGTTTGGGACTACAGAAGCTGCTGGAATTTGTATTTCAGGGTACCAGATGTAAGGGAGGTTAGCAGAGAAGGAGCCACAGAAATATGCATCAGTGTCCTCTTGAGTGTTTTACCAAACACTGTGCATGCATGTGGTAAAACCAAGAGTCCTAATAAAAAGCAGCTATTTTGGGACTATGAGCTGAGTGGAAATACCAGGGAATGCATAGTGCTGGGAGACAATGGAGTGCCAACAACTTGGGCTGAGGCCCCAGAAAAGTAGTGATTTAGGAGCAGGACGACTCTAGCCCTAACATAAGGGATACTCAGTGTGGATCTCCTCTAACAAAAAGCTTAAACCCAAGCCTCAGGAGAAATGTGCTTAGCTGCCACTAAATTAATTATCTGCCAGAATACCCAAGTCTTTATAGGAATACAAGTCCTCAATATAGCATTTCATTGTCCAGCATATAAGAATAAAAAAATGCTAAGTATATGAAGAATCAGAAAAATGGGAGGCGGGGAAGTAATAGAAATAGACCTTGAGATAATGACAGACACTTTGGAGTTAGCAGACAAAGACATCAGGAAGCTGTTATAAATATGGTCAAGAACTTAAAGGCAAAGATGAATACATGAGTGAACAGATGAAGAACCTCTGCAAATAAAAGGAAACTAAAAGAAAGAGAGGAAAAGGCAGAAGATTCATATGATCTGAATAGAAATGAGGCTATAGAAAGAGAGGAAAGCAAATTAAAATTGTTTTAATTTTTTTAGAAACAATTTTAAAATTCTAAAGAACCAATTAAAAGGCAGAGAAGTAATAACCAAGTATATGCTGTTTCCAAACAATTCTCTTCAAATATAAAGACAACATAATTAGGTTAAAAACAAAAGGATGGAGAAAATATATATCATGAAACAGTAATCATAAGAAACTTGGAATAGCTATATTAATTTCAGACAAAGTATACCATTTATAATAGCATCAAAAATAATAAAATACTTCAGAATACACTTAACTAAGAATATGAAAGATCTGTGCACTGAAAACTATAAGACATTGAAGAAAGAAATTAAAAAAGAAAAAGGTGAAAGATACATACTCATGGATTGAAAAAAAATAAATAATAGTGTATAATGTTCATGCTACCCAAAGCAATCTACAAATTCAAGGCAATCTCTATCAAAATTCCAAAGGCATTTTTTTTCACAGAAATAGAACAAAGAATCCTAAAATTTGTATGGAACCACAAAAGATCCCATATATCCAAAGCAATCTTTGAAAGAAAAACAAAGCTGGAGGCATCACATTTTCTGATTTCAAATTATATTACAAAACTATAGTGGTCAAAACAGTATGGTATTGGCACAAAAACAGGTATAGATCAATGGAACCAAGTAGAGAACCCAGAAATGAATGCACACATATACAGTCAACTAATTTTTGACAAAGGTACCAAGAACACACAATAGGAAAAGGATAACCTACTCAATGAGTGATATTGGAAAAACTGGTTATCCACATGAAAAGAATAAATCTGGACCATTCACAAAAATTAACTTGAAATGCATTGAAGACTTTAATGTAAAACCTGAAACCATAAAACTAGAAAAAAAAATATAGGGCTAAGCTCAACACTATTTTATATAAGTAATATTATAATAATTATAATAATTTTATTATAAGATGTATATGCATTAAATGGTTATAAGAAACATTTTCTTAATAGATTAAATTCTAGAGTCACCTCCCATTAATGATTAGTAATCTTTTAAAAATAATTTTTTCAACAACTAGCACAGTGTAGGCATTGTACTTAATAAATAATTGCATAATGAATGGCTGACAGTCATCTTGTTTAACCTTCCACTCAAATCAGAAACTCCTCCACTAATAACATATGAAGCTTTATCAACTTCAGATAATTTATTTGGCTGACTTACAGAGAAAATTAAACTTAATCTGGTTCTATGTAACAGCTATGAAAGTTTTTGAATTCCTGTGTCCCACTGCACAAGTGTTCCCTTTTTAGTGTAATATCCTCTAGACCTCCAACTCATTTTCATGTAAGAGTTTTCAGCTCTTTTCCATCAACTTTTCAGCATATAGTTTGATTTTTCAATAACCCTCTTAAAAAGTAATTTTTTATATTTTAACACAACATGCCAATATAGAATCCACAAGGAATATCCTCTACTTTTATTGGAAATGTCTTCTAGTCAGAAGGGCTAGTTATCTATAAAATGTTTAAGTCAAAACAGACACTTATATATGGTCACCATCAACAAACTCCTAACGATTTAAATGTATTGGGTCTGCATTTATATTAGAGAGTTTCTATTAAAATATTTTTGTATCTTGATACCATTCTCCAAATGTATGTGGTTTCTTGTCTTATTTCAAAGGTATTTATTTATTTATATTAAATTAATCAGGTGGTATTGGTTAATGAGGTCATATAAGTTTCAAGTGTATATTTCCATGATACATGATCTGTATTTGTTTAATATACTAGCTGTATATAGCTTCATTTCTTGGAATCTTGTATTTCTTTATAAATTCTCTTTTGAAATATATATATTGTCATTTTCATTCATCATTATTCTTTCATTCATTCAAGAAGTGCATATTTTCTGATATTATCTGTTTTCAGGTAACCTTGATAAAAAGAGAAAGAAGAGGTTATCACGCAGTTGATTTGGCAAAGCTACATATTGCATGTTATTGAAATGATTCAATAAAAGAAGTCTAAAGAAAAATAAACTTTGTATTTTCACTTCCCTTAATATATTTTTTAAAATTAAAAGAAAATTTGGGATCATTTTTCACCTAAAAATAGCAATAATAAAAATAATATTTAAAACTTCACAAAAAGAAAAGGAAAACTTCTTACTAAAAACTATGAAACACTAATGAGAAACATTAAAGTTCTTAAAAATTAATGAGATATTCCATGTTAATGGATGACAAAATACAGATGTCAAGCAGATGCAAGATGCCAGTGTCAAACCTCCCCAGATTAATCTATAAACTCAATGTAACTCCAATCAAAGTCTCAGCTGATTATAAACTATATATGGAAATATAAATCATCTAGAATAGTTCAAACAATGTTGTAATAGAAGAACAAAATTAAAGGACTTGGGCTTGATTTCAAAACTTACTATCATCAAAAATAGTGTTAAAATATGAAAAGATAAGAAAATATTCATAAGACATATGTCAGGTAAGAATTGGCTTCTAGAATATATATATGTGTATATATATACATATATGTGTATGCATATATATACATACACCCATATGTGTATGTATAAATATATATTATATATATATTTGTTATAGCTCAATGATGCAAGCAACCCAATAAAATTAGTGAGCAAAGACTTAAACAGAGAGTTGAGAAAAGATGATATATGCTGGTCAATGTGCATAGAAAAGGTGTTTAACATAATAGTCACTGGTAAAATGCAAATTGAAATCATAAAGAGATACCACTATGCACCCACTAGAATGGCTTCTCCTAATATTGGCAAGCATGTGGAGCAATTATAACTCTCATGCATTTTTGGAGAGAGTGTAAAATGGTATAAACTCTTGGAAACACTATCAACTTGTAAATTTGAGCATATGACCTAGCAATTCCACTCCTATGTGTCTACCCAGAGAAAGGAAACATACACCCAGTAACATGTTGGTAAATGTTTAGCCAACAGCTCTAAAATAAATAAGCTAATTCATAAAAACTTGAAATTTTTAGACGTCCTAATTTTCAGCATTACCAATTTCTGTGGTGTAAATACCCAACAATGGCCAATTTTAGGCTACCAACATAATATCTCTGAACACAGAGTTAGGAAGAGATGCAAACTATCAAACTGTAGTGAGCCAGTGAAAACCATTTCCAGCATACTCACATGTGTATCCAAAAATTATTTGTATACATTGTTTCATTCATAAAAACAAAAATGGAAACAACCCAAATATCGAACAACAGAAAAATGGATAAACACATAGTAGAATATTCATATAATTAAATATTACTCAGCAAAGAAAAGGAATATACTACCAACATATGCCAGAATATAGATGAATTTCAAAAATGTTTTACTGGGTAGCAAAAGACATAAAAGAGTATATGATTGATCCCATTCATATGAATCATGGATGATTCCATGCATATGTTTCTAAACTAGGCAAAACTAACTTATGCTGATAGAAAGCAGAACAACAGCTGCTTCTTGCAATGGAGGTGGGTGGTTGACAACTGACTGCATAGGAGCACCAGAGAGCTTTCTGGAGGAATGGAAATATGCCCTATCTTAAGAGTAGTGTAAGGTTATATCTATGTACATATTTGTCAAATCTCATCAAACTGCTTAAGATTTGTGCATTTACTCTATGAAAAGTACACTTTAATAAAAACATTTTTGCTCTAGCTTTGCAGTTGTTATCCTTTTTCGACCAAGATTTTCATTAAAAGTTGTAAAAATATGTCTGGACAGATAATAATACATGAAATGTTTGTAAATAAACTAAAAACAAAGGAGTAGCCTTGGATACAATTTTAGAAGTGGTAAGGTAGATGGAAGATGTAAAATTTTAAATTGATTTAGGGCTTAATTGTCTTAAAAGAAGGTGGAAAGTGAAAACAGGTTTGCTGTAGTTTCTACAGCATACATTTTTTTATGCTAAGTGTTTTTATTTTATGACTGGGTAAGATAATGTCAGTGTTTCAAGTTATGCCAGAAATATTGAAGAGCTGGGTGATGAAAACGCAATTCATGAATTTCCCTACTGATCTATCCCTTTTCTAGACATTATTTGTTTACAGGTATAAAAGTAATCTTCATATTTATAAAGAGGAAATATGAAAAAGAAATTCAGGTTCTCCTCATCTATCTGAGACCCTTGGCTACACGGAATATCCATGTACTCTTTAATCTTTTCCAGATTAATCTTCCCCTCCACCTCATCAAAATGTATCAGTCAAGGTTAAAGGAAAACAGCATGTTTCTACATTTAGATGAGAGACTTAAAGAGGTACTTGAAATCAGCTATTATAACTACTGTTTCAAGTGGTTTTGTTGGATTACAGAGGAAGATCTTGAAATGTTTTCTAAACATGAATCAAATTCAAAACATATTTTTACCCCAACTAGTATATCTTAACTACCTTAAACATATGAGTATTTTAAGTGCAGCGTGAAACGTGTCAAGTTGTTTTATATCCATTTATGCTTGTCAAAGCATTATTTTCAAGTAATTACATATATGCAAATGTTCTCCTGAGCTTTCCCTTTAAGAAAGTAAGAAGTAAAAGGGTCAAATTGTAGTCAGACTAATTCAGAGTTTTAACTTTGTCAAATATCATTTTAAAATATATATTTCCCTAGAGCTTTAGAATATATATTTCTTTTCCCCATCTCTTCGTTTTGTATTATCCATAAAGATTGAATTAATATATCAATATTGTAGATTTTTAACCAAGGAACTTTAATACACTTTGATGAAAATACAAACAGGTTTAGTAGTTTGAGAATATGACCAAAATATGATTCACAACATCTTTATGTATACAATAAATGTTTACTATATCATGGAAGTTTTACCTTAGCAAAATATGTCAGGCAGTCATATTCTCCATTTCCTTTTACCTGGATGAGTTGACTGTAATTGAAATGGTTTCTGCATCAGCCTTTCTTCCTGCCCATCTCATGTTGACTGCTGGAGAGTAGCCTATCAGATGGTGGAGGATAGAGGGGTCAGGGTATTAATCTGCTCACTCCCTCTTTGTTTTACTGTGGTTTCAGGAGTGGTTGCCAAGACCTGTTAGGCCCATGGTTGCCAGCTTCAATTCCCTGAGCTCAACCTCTTCCCAGGCTTGGCAACAGCATCCCTTTCTCTTGACCCTTCAGAACTGTGAGCTGTAACAACTTCTCTCCATTGCGAAAACCTAACTCACCTTTCCTTGATGGATTTTACCCCTGCCCACACCTCTGTAAACAATCCTTTCATTTTACTGCAATAAGTTTCATGATTTTAATTGTGCCATCTGTGTCTTCCTTGAACTCCAACTGACATAGTGATTGCTACCAGCATGGTCCCAGGAAATAGACCCTCAAAAAAGATTCTGGATTGGTTGCCATGAGCAGCAGATAATCTTCTTAACAAGTGGAAATATGCCATAGGTAAACTACAGCATGCAAAGGCATTAGTTAACTCAAGCTATCACCAGGCATAGCACGGGACAGAGTATGAGCAGAGAACAGGCCTTGGAGAGCAAGTAGCT
>PVJD01008400.1:0-72961 GCA_004026545.1 Mormoops blainvillei
TCTCCGTTATGAGTTCCATTTATAAATAGCATTCAGAAAATAACTGAGAAACTGTCATAGCAATTCCCACACCAGGGGCCCCTCTGTTATCAATTCCATAAAATTCCATTTCCCAACATTTGTTTTTTTAATGACACTGAAGACAAACCGAACTCTACCTTAAAAACTTCTTTGCATCAAAAATTATCCAACTCTCTGGGATGAGGTCATTACTCCCTCATATTCTGAACTTATCCCCCATGCATATGAGATTCTGGCCAGACCCAGAAAGCACATTTAGGATTAAAATCTTTAAATGGGCTTCTTATGGGATCAGTCCTTTGCATTTCTAAAACAATACACAAAAAAAATCATATACTTAGAAAAAAATGTAAGGAAAAATTTTTGTTTTACCGACTTCACTCTCTCCCTTAACTGACTCTCGAATTTAAGCCCCTTTCTTACCCTTGTTCCCCACATATGATGGTGCACGCCAGAAACTGATTATTTGAAAGAAATGTTAAGAAAGAAAGGAACGTTACCTTTGTGTGTTTTCTGGTTTGTGAAATTGTGGTACTCGTGTACAGAGAACGACTTCCAAAGAGATGCCGGCCTGAAATAGCAAATGTTTTCTAACTGCGTGTGAAGCATGGACCTCTGAGCAAATATATCAGCCTCGCGTGTCCTAACTTCGAATTTATAATATTTTGGGAATTATAATTGCCCCAATTGTTTTTTTTTCCATAGCCTTTGTAAAACAGGCATCAATATTCTCAGGTACTCATTTTTACAAAAATATGTTACTTGACACCTTTGGATTGCTAAGAATACAAAGAGAGTAAGTTTAGACTGAACAGGTTACTGCTGAGGACGGTCGAAGCTGCGCCTGCGTATTCACTGATGTTTGTTAAAAAAAAAACAAAACCCAAAAACCCAAAGCCTATCTTGCTTCAGCTTGAACTATGGTTATCAGATAGGACCCAATCATAGTGCTTATTATCGAGCCTTTTTTTCTCACTCTAATATTCTTTTTCCTTCAGAAAAGCACCCTCACTTCAAGTCAAGTTCATTCCACAGTCTCACATTCCAGATGCCTTGGTAGCAGGACGTGTCCCGTTGTGTTGGAGCAGAGAGGAGGGGGGTTTACCAATCAGCAGCCACCGTGCGCTGACCCGCCCCGCAGCGAGCGGGTCTGGCCCCCTGGGTCCCGGGCGCGCCGTGGTCGACGCACAGCTGCCCTGTTCGACCTCATCATCTCCCTCTTCCTGCAGATTATTGCGTTGTAGCCACCAAGACCAAAAGAAAGAGAAAGGGAAGGGATCAAAGTCATGTCCTGAAAGAAATATTCAAGTAACCAGAAATTTTTCATGTAATTGACATGGTATAAAAGACCATCTCTAGCAAATATGTGGCAGTCAAACGCACGTGATTGTAAGAAACCCGAAGCTGAATGTTGCTGCCGTCCTGGTGGTGGGCTTTGCTGTTTGCTTTCGTTTCCCTTCTTGATGGGGACTTAAGTTCGCCTTTTTATTTCGAGGCCATTTCTGTAATCTCAATAAATCCTGTGTATATTTACACCTCATACTCAGAAAACAATGACTTCAGAAAACAATCGTTGTTATACTCATAATATCTTCAACATGATTTTTGCTCTGAAGCTGAAGTTGGTTCAGTCATTTTGCACAACCCATTGGCCGACTGATTTATACAGTGACGGGAATCATCTGCTATTTTGCTACACTTATCAAATTGCAAAGGAATATAGGAGATCACTCATTATAATCACCTTTGTTACATTTATGAAATATTTGTTAAACACTTTGATGTTTGCAGCAGTGTCAGGAGTAATAAATGCAATCATCTTTCTAAATTGAGCTGGTCACAATCAATTTTTATTATATAAGATAATATGAGACAGTATTTTCTGTAAAAGAATGGTAGCATCCTTTGAAATAGGTCTCTATGAAGACTTTATTTTTTTACTCTCCTTACCTGATGAAAAGAAATTTCTAAGCTAAGTAGAAGTATTTGCTGAATCTTTCTCCTTGATGATAAAATGATACCTATAAAAATGATTTTCAAACAAAATTTAACTTTTCATCCATTAACTTTCCAGTTGTGCATTTGATCATCATTGCAAATCATAATAAGACTTGGAAAATTCCTTTCCTATAAAAAATGGTTAAATAAAATGAATGTCAATTAAAACCAGTTTATTCACAGCCAATCCACTTGGTCTTCTCTTTACATCACTTTCTCCTGAAATTCCAGCTCCATGTTCCAAAGAAGCTGGGGTGGGTATGAGATTTATAAAGTATACTGAATCTGCAAATCTTTTCCTTTCCTTTCTTTTACAGGTTGAAAAAAATAAATGGCATTCTCTTAAGTCCATGTTACTTGAGGGGATGGAGGGCTCATTCTGTCAGCTGTGCACTTCTCAGGGACATAAAGAAGGTAGAGAACTATGTTTGGTCACATTCCTGATAGTGACATGCCGATACCTCAGTAGAAAAGAACTCCTCGGATATTCCCCGAGGATAAGGGTTGAGAGTTGCCACGATGGAACAGTCAGAGGGGCAGTCGGCACCTGTGAGGATGACAGACGTTCGCACTGGGAGGATATGTATGTGGAATCAGGTAGCGGTGGCTTCTAAACTTCATTTTTTATACAAGACTGAACTTGCTAGATGTTTCCTGAAGTTGGCTAAATTCACATTTGTAGTGCGTTAACCTCTCTTTTAACATCCCTCTCACCACTGAGGATAGCTTTGCCATGGAGGAGACAGTGTGGTGTGCGTTCTTTATGTCATTTCCTGTGCCTGGGTACACAGGTGGGTATCTCCTACCCCTTTCTGTAACAAGGTGGACAGTGAAACTGATCTCTGATCAACGGGACGTGAGTGGAGGGGACGCACACCACATCCTTTGGCAGAGACCATGGATGGCACCTTTTCAGAAGGCAAAACAATCAAATGGGTGCAACCTGGATTCCTCTGTTAACACATAGAAAAGGTGTCTTTAGAGTCAACCTACATGGAATCGTGTGTGAGAATTAAACCCTATGTAAAACCACTGAGCTTTCAGGATTTATATGTCACCACAGCCTAGAATATTCTACGCTGCCTCACATATTTGCCATCGACTTTCATTTTTTATTATTGGATAAACTTGGCATATAGCAGGTATAAATTTAAGGTGAAAGCCATGTTATTTTCATACATTTTCATATGTAATATGATTGTTTACTTCTCCTCCTCACCCCCTATTTTTAACTTCCTTATCCACGAGCTCACGCTGTTATTCGTGAGTCCCCCGTTCCACGAGGTATTTGTATTTCCATCAGATATTCCTACAAAGCAAAACACCATCAAGCCCTAAAAAAATCACCTCCAATAGAAAAGTATTCAGTACTATGACAAAGAGTAAGAGAGACTCATCCGTGGAAAGGTAACTTCTGAGGGCCCCCCCAGCGACGTCATTTACTACAGTATTTAGACTGTCGTTTTAAAAGACCTATTTGTTCTCCATGTTTCGACAGTTGCTTTCTCCTAGTCATCATGGTGCTGTTTTAGCAGGGAACAGCAGGAGAAGAAAGAATGTTGTTTTTGTCTAAACATTTTTAACAGTTGTAATTTTATTTTTAAAAAAGGCTTGTAAAATGATTTATGCTTACAGGTACTAAACCTAATCACGTAGCTTCTCAGAAGAGTTCACACTGAAATCATTTAGAGAACAGGCATTGTGTGAGTTCAGAATTATGCTCAGAGTACTGTCGTGCCTCTCTCTGTACCACACGTTCTCACAAACAGAATTGCAGACATCAAGTCATAGTTTCTTAGTTGTTTTTCTATAACTCCATCTATATTGGCACAAATTCCCAAGTCTGTTTATTTTGTCACCAGGGACTGTAAGAAGCACTGATTATGAAAATGTGGCCATTTGGGAAGGTCGTAGGTTTGGCATCAGACCTTGGCTTAACTATCATTTCTGTCATTTACTTGCCATATAAGTTCATAGAGTTAATCCAAAGAGTTTCAGTTTCTTCATGTTTTAAAATAAGGGAAAAAAAACCTATTCCAAAGGATTAATAGATTTGTTTATAGATACAACTTATGAAGCCACTAGCTCAGTGCCTGGTAAATAACAGGAATTTAATGTAAAAGAAGCCCTTTGACAATTATCTTTCATCGATATATAATCTATGTGAAAAAAAATGCACAGATTTTAAGATTTTGATAATTCTATACATCCATGAAAGCACTACCCAGAACAAGAGGAAAAACATTTCTATCATCCCAGGAAGTTCCTCCAAGCCCCTTTCCAGTCCATCCCACCCTCCCCACTGCCTCCCCCACTGTCTCATTTCTGTTATCATACCGTTGCTTGAGTTTGAACTTCATATGTGTTAAATATGTACTCTTCTGTGCCTGGCAACCTTTACCTGATACAATGTTTTTTGAGATTTAGTCATGTTGCTGCATGCAATAGTTGGTGCTTTTTCATTGCTGTATAATATTCCTTCATGTGATTATCCTGCTTTTTTGTCTCTTCTCACATGTTAATGGACTTTTGAGTTTTTGTCAATTTCTGGTTATTATGAATAAAGTTACTATGAATATTCTTGTAAAAGTTTTTGTTGATTTATATTTTCATTTCTCTATTGAATACCTAGAGTAAAACTGCTGGGTCACAGGGTAATGTGTATTTAACTTTATAATAAACCACAAAAGACTTCTCCAAAATGGTTGAACACTTTGTATTCCTACCAGCAAAATATGAGAGCTTCAGTTGTCCTACAGCCTTGCCAATATTTAGTGTTATCAAGGTTTTGGTTTTTTGTGGGGGGGGAGGGGGTTTGGTAGCCATTTTAGTGGGTATGAAAGATATCTCATTGTGGTTTTAGTTTGCATTTCCTTGATAACTGATAATGTTAAGCACTATGTTGTGTGCTTTTTGGCCTTTTGTATATTTTATTTAGTGAAGGATCCATATTACTGTCTTTTCATTAGATTGTTGGTACTTTTGTTGTTGATTTTATACATTAGAGGTACAAGTCCTTTGTTCCGTACATACTGCAAATATTCTCCCAGTCTGTGGCTCACCTATTTTCTTCATAGCGACTTTTGATGAGCACATTTAGTTTCAAGAAATTCAACTTATTTATTACAGTTATTACTTTTAGTGTTCCATCCAAGAAATCCCTGCCTAACTGAAGTTCTCTTCTAAATGCATTATGCTACTGGGTATCACATTTTAAGTCTGCAGTCCATCTTGAATTAACTTTTGGGTATGGAGTGAGATTGTGATCACGCTCTATTTTTTCCACACAAATAAGGATGATGATAATTTCATTCAGGGCCCATCATCTTGGGCCTCACTTTCTGTGCCTTGAAACTATCCAGGCAAATATATTACATTGTCTTCAGAGTATCTTAAGGTGATGTTCAAAGATTTCAACAATATTTGAACCAAGTTTAATTGTATTAGTAAAATCTCTTTTTGAAAATGTTATAAAAGGACCACATTTAAACAGAATTGACATCAGTGATGATTTCCATGGAATTTGCATTGAACCCCTACCCCCACCCCCCAGTTTGCCGTTCCACCCCCAAACTCTTAGAGCCTTCTCCTCCGACTGGTGCCAGGGCGCTCTGCACTCTAGCCCTGGGTGATACTCCAGATGACTTAGCTCTTATCCCAGGTGTTTCACAGTGTGCCCATTCATCCCCTGGCCATCTTCTGTACTAGGTGACAGCAAAGCTACCTGATACCAACCAAAGCAAATATATTGATGTTCATTACCCTGTTTAGCTCACCAACCTCTACATAAACAAATGATGTCTTCTGGACATGACGTCAACTCAAAAATGGGCATCAACCAAATTTCAGACACTGTGTAAGCTGATGGGAAGAAAACGTGGGGTCAGCTAGCTCTGTGACTGTCGTAAAGACCCTCTTTGGGGGTGTGGAATGCCCGCTAGTTGAGGTCACCACAGCCTGGTCCTGGCATTCTAATAGGGGGCCACCTCTACTTTCGTCTGTACATTCACCTTAAAAGGTACTTACCCTTGATCTGACCAGAATGGTACTAGTTCGATTATATATCACATGACTTAACAGTCACTTTTCTAAAGGCCACGGCATTGCAAAGTAAAATAGCTATTACTCTGGTTGAGTCTATAAAGTTTAAAATGAATTGAAGGACTGTTAATTATCTTCTGCTTGCTTGTTATGGGGTGAATGAGAATGAATATAAAGTCAATCTGGATAATTTTGAACCTATGCCAAAAAAGGAATTGCCACGGTTCCTCAACTTCAGAAAGTCTGTGTGATGGTAGTCCTTTCTCTAACACATTCACATTTATTGTCTCTTTCATCTTGATTTCACCACGTTGCCCATGACCCTACAGGAAGTTGCTGTTGAGGACAGTCACTGAAATCAACAATTCGATGTAGACTTTCGTATTTTAGTATTTAATATACCCCTTGCTAAATTTCCAATTCCACCTCTCATTTTCATTTGCAGATGATTTTACGATTTAGTGAATTTTGCTGAGAACATTTTTTTATAAGCCTAAACTCCTCAAATTCTTTCTTTTCATGCCCATTTTCTATTGCATTTTTATTACTCAAAAGACTAATCAGGCAGCCACATCTTCTCAGCAGCCTCCTCCCATTATGGAAGATTCGAATGAATGCATCCATGACCCCGCGCTTTCCGCGCAAGACACTGGACCTCAGGTACTGCCTCCTGCCGCGTTCTGAGGCAATTTCTCATAAATCAAATTCTGAAGCGATGTGTGCATCAGAGGGAAGAAGAGGAACGAGAAAAGCAGCTTCGCTGTTTTCAGTCACTTGAATAAAACCAGCTCTGACTTTAAAGTAGCAGGGCTCATCTGTGGCAATTCCCGCACGCCCGGTCTTCGCCTCCTCTTCTGAGTTCACCCTGCCTGCGCACCTCACTCCACTGCCCCGGGAGCTCCGCTGCTCTGCAATTTTGCCACATTCTTGCTGCCAAGAAGGAAAGTGACCCGCTGAGCTGATCTTTATTATAATGTACTTTGGGCATTATTACTCCTCAGATAAAGATATGTGCATATTTTAAACTCTACTTTCTTATAAGGGAGACTCATTGGAGGGGGGACGTCTAACCTCAGAGCCTCATGGAGAGAATTTTGCCATGGACTGAGCTGGAGGGGGACTGAGATTTTCTTTTTTTTTTTTTTTTGAAGCAGCCTTGAGATCAGCCAGACTCCTCCACCTACACAAAAAACCACATTGAACGTATACCAGTGATAAATAACACAGCTAGAATCTCACTGAACTGTGATCACGCGAATAGATAATGCTGCTGATTATGTAAATACTGTTGATAATAATAATGATGACTGATAACGGCAGCTTACGTTTATTGACCACTAATTATGTGGCCAATGCTGTTCTGAATGCTTTTGAAATAAGTTTTATTTTATCCTGATTGCACCTCTATGACTTAGGTAATATAATTGCCCCCTTTTTATAAATAATGAAACTAAGGCACATGGTGGTTAAGTAACTCGTATAAGGTCACACAGACAACACTGGAAGCGTGTTACCGCCAGTGTCCACTTTACACAGGCACTAGAAGTGTTGCCTTCTGGGCGCGGTGGCCTCGTGCTCATAAACGCAGCCCCTCGGCACCCGGGAAACCGGGCCTCCGCTTACACCCTTCACTCAGCATCACCTGGTGAGTGGAAAAGACTAACGCCAGAAACCAGCCCTGGCTGGTGCCTAAGTCTACCCTCTGAATGACTATGCTGTTCACAATTCATGCATCAGCTTATTGCAACCAATTTTGCTAATGTAGAAACAGGGAATCGCAGTTTTACCTTGGGCTCAAAGAAGAATATATATGGGACCGCAGCAGGAAGCCCATTTCTTCCCTTTCTCAGCATAAATCGACTTCGTGGGGACTGCTGCCATGTACTGCTGAAAAAGCCGGGAACTCGACGAGCAGCTGGCTTTGGGATACGCAAGCAAAGGTACAAGGAAGGAAGCGTCTGAAAATGAAGAGGCCTGGCATCAGGAGAAACAGCCAGACTCACCCAGGGCCACAGCACTCTCCAGATGCCTGACCTGGGGCCCCGCCCGGCCCTGCAAAGGGATGAAGGTGCCCTCCTTGGACAAGACTGAATGAAGTTCAGCCAGAAGGTATTTATGGTCGAGCCCTTGGCCCCACGAGGCCACCTTGAAGCACTGAACAGGAGGAAATTTATCCGTGAAAGCTGGAGTCTTATTTTTCAAAAATAGTTTAGTTTTCCTTCACTAGACATGGATACACATAAGTTACACGAGATAAGGCAAAATGCCAATAATCTAAACCTTAAAACATTTATACAGATACATGGAACTGGTAGTCAGAAATACTGTCTCCGATTTTTCCACTCATTGTTTAACAGAACAGTTTCTCTTATAAGGGTTTCTATTTATGTTTTTCTGTTTTCTTCAAAACTCAAGCCTCTGACTTGGTAACAAAAAGTCGTAATACATATTATCTCTCCTTGTGTTTTAGGGCACAATTATTTCCAGATTTGGGACTTAATCAACCTGTTAACAATGGTGTTCGCTTTCCTCAGTTTTCATTGTTTCTTGCTTATTTATCCTGATTTTGGCACAATTTACATTTTCCTACCTGAGGCGATACATTATAATAAAGAACTCTGTCCCATTTTTGTTTTCTTTCTTTTCTTGTTTGAGATGTTTTCTTTTCTTTCTCATTTTCTTGCTACTTTTATTCCTTTAGGCAACCTTTCCAGAAATTATAGTATCTCACTTTTAAATTTTTTATTTTTAGAGTAACATAGTGATTTCTTTGCATGTCGGTATCTGTTCATACGAGCCATGCACAGGGGTTACTCGCTTGATGGCTCCATTAGTAGAATCTCTTTAGCTTGAAATATAGAAAACATGAGGCACAAGTTCCTATGTATCAAAAAATGAAGTGTCAGAAAATCAGAAACACACAGACACCGTCTATTTTTCCGTCTTTGGTAACTTTCCCATGTTATTTATTTGTCTGTAGTTTTCGTGGAAGACAGATGTGCAGCGGTCAGAAAGGGCTCAGCCCTGAAGGAGCTCATTCTCACTGCCCTCACCCTTGCCCTGTCTCGGCAGGGCTGTAACCCTACAGGGCAGATAGGCTGCTTTAAAGAACTGGGATGATATAGGTCCACTTTCCCATAGTTGATATGTAATCATTGCATTTAATAATGGACTAATACTATAGGATCCTTCACTTTAGGTAGGCACTCATCCATGGTTGTCCCATTGTTACATTTTTGGTTTTTGGTTTTCAGAAATGAACCCAAACTGTTGGCCAAAATGTTAAAGTTATGGGAGCAGAAAGTGTGTTCCCTTCCTCAGGCCGCTGTAACAGAGCACCGCGTGCTGGGCAGCTTAAAACAGCAGAAACGGACTGTCCCCGCGTTCTGACAGCTGGAAGTCCGGGATCAAGGGCTCCGCAGGGCCCAGCTCCCTCTGAACCCTTCCTTGCCTCTTCCCAGCCTCCGGGGGTGCCGAACGTCCTTGGCGCCCCTGACGCGCAGCTGCAGAGCCTCAGTGCCTGCCTCCATCGTCACATGACGGTCTCCCCTCGTGTGTCTGTGTCTCTACTTATTTATCCTGACTTAGACACATTCCTAGTAAGGGCACCACTTCTACTGGGTTCAGGGCCCACCCTACTCTTGCGGAACCTCATCCTAATTAAGTACATCTGCAACAATCTTACCTCCAAATAAGATCACATCCGGAGATGGGGTGGGTAGGAGTTCCACGCGTCTTTTTGGGGTACACAATCGAAACCACAGTAGGTACTAATAAACCCACCATGGAAAATATGTAAGTTTTACGATACCGATAGTTTACTTCAAGAAGCCTTCTTCACAACGAGCAAGGATCCATAACGTCCTTATCCCTTTGCCCAGTTCTTTCTGAAAAACTTTCCTCTCATGAAAGGGCATTTCCCCCCAGACTCCTAATATTAACACAGGTCAAAGCCACATGTTCACTTTGCTCTCTGTTGCCACTTCCTTTCTAATGCCGTGGCCTCTTGCTCATTGATTTTTGTATAAAGTGGGCGGCAGATCACCTGACCCTTTCTGGGCGTGGTCAGTTCCTCCTAATCGCTGCTGTTTCTCTTTGAGCTCATGGCACAGTTGCACAAAGTCACGCGCCCTGGGCAGAGGTCTCTCCAGGAGCGGTCTCCCGTTGTCTGCACCCCAATCACATGTGTCCTCACTGAGGTACTGCTTTTGAAAAACTTAATAGTTATAATAGGAATCACAAGACACTATCATCAAAATGATGTAAGAAGAGGTTCAAAACACACTTCTCAAATATTACTTATAGCCACTTTTATAGTTCCATTTTACGTCTTTACTTCATTCCCATCTCCAGCTACCATGGTCTCTCTCCTTCCCCTTAGGACGAAACTCCCTGGAGAGCTGTCTGTACTCAATGTCTGCTCTTTCTGTCCTGTTCCACCTATCTGAACTCACCCTAACTTTTATTCCCATCGAATGACCTTATCCCGTCTGGTGGTGTGAAATATCATCTATATGCTAAGGATACTCAACTGGTTCATGAGGCTGAATCTCTCCCCATACACTCTGACATCTTCACTTGAATGCCCGATGGTCTCTCAAATTTAACACATGCAAAACTGAACTTACATCATCACTCCTGGGGATGAAATGGGGAGGAGAGCCTTTCCCTGTTGCAATTTTCCCTGTTTTAGTTCAATGGCAAACCCATACTCTAACAAAATCAGCCCCCAAAACTTGGGGTCATTTTGATTCCTATCTTTCTCTCGTACTTAGTGCAAAGATGGTCACACTACCTAGTTTGCTCCAACTTTAAAACGCACTTAGCTGTATATGACTTCACTGATCAAAACCAACATCATATCTGAATTCAGTCGTTGAGAGAGCCTCTCAACTAGAATCAAGTTATATTCTCTTTTTACTTCTCTTCATGCGAAAGCCCAAATTCTTACAATGACCTATAAGGCCATACACGATCAACTACAGATACAACTGACCCTTCATTGTCCTCTAACCTCATCCATTCCCTCCATCTTGCTCTCTGCACAGTAGCCATATTGACCTCCTTGCTTTTCCTGAAATGCTTCAGACACAACCCTCCTGCAGGGCCTTTCAACCTACTACTGCTTTTGCCCAGGACCTCTTTGCCCGGAAAGTGGACGGCCCTCCCAAAGAGCTCTACCTGCTTCTTTCCGGTGCTTCCTAAAACACCATGATCTCAGCGGTTTTCTCTGGCACCCTGTCTAAAAGTTCACCCCCACCCCAACATTTCATACCTCAATTCAGATTTATTTATAGTTCCTCTTAGCAATGACCATGGTCTAGGATACAGTATATTTTACTTATTTATCTTTTATAGTTCCATCTTTATCAGCTAGAATATGAGAGGACAAGGAATATTTCTATTTCTACCCCAGTGCCAAAAATAATGCCTGGGACATAATGGTGTATAAAAATTATTTTGAATGCCCTTTTTAATTCACCAACATACCCTCAGATTTTAGAATACAGCCCGACACATAGTAACTGCCCTGTAAGTATTTTTGAATGAGTGAATACCTTGAAATACCTATTGCGTTATCTTGTACTTAGTAGCAACTTGATAAATATTTGTTGAATTATTGCATATTTTAAAGGTTCTCAAAGTAATTTTTATTTTCTTTAATTAAATAATTATTATTTCCTTAAAAATTAAGTCTCAGCATTTGAAAAATAAATATTCGTGGTTGTTTTCCTCTCTATTATTTTGATTTGTCTCCAAACTTAGATGGACAATATTTCTTTTTCCTAATCGACCAACGCCTTTAGAATTTATTAAGAAAAATATGGGACTTCTGGTCAAGATGAAAGCGTAGGTAAACATGGCTCACCTCCTCAAACAACCACTTCAAAATTACAACTAAACTACAGACCGGAGATCACACAAAACTGTCAGAAATAGAGCTGAATGGAAATCTGACAGCTACGAAACCAAGGAAACCACATCAGCCCAGGAGGGTAAGAGAAGTCAAGGCATGGAATGCCCAATGGGTGGCTTACACTGTTTGCCCTGCCCTGGCATTTACCCGGGGCTCCACCCCACCCAGCGTAGGGCACCCCAGCCCTCTCACCTCTGGCTAAGCGGCCCCAGGCCCAGCACCGGCGGCACCCAGCTTTGGATCACAGTTTGGCTCTGCCTGGGAAAGCACAAGCCAAGCACAAGTAGCAGCCACCTTCAGGTCACTCTGTAGCTCACGCTGGGTGGTCCCAGGCAGAACACAGCGGGTGGCTGGCCCTGACCAGCACCACCCAAGAAACCCCAGGGCCAGCAAACCCAGTGGACAGTCGCAGACCTAGTCGGAGTACCACCACCCTGCCTCTGCACAGCTGATCCTCCACGCAGGGTGAAGGTTGGTGGTCAGTGGTCACAGCCACTCCTTGCCTGACTGGCCTGGGTAAATCCCTCCCATGGGTCTGCCAACAGCAATCAAGGCTCAACTGCAAGAGCAGGGTGTACTCAGCCCACATGGAAGGTGCACCTTGAGTACCCAGTTTGTTTGATGGGAAAGGCTATGACACTGGAACCTACAGGCCATGCTACCAAGACAAGGAGTCACAGCGGCTAATACACAGAAACAAACACAGGGAGGCTGCCAAAACGAGGAGACAAAGAAACATGATTCAAATAAAAGAACAGATCAAAACTCCAGAAAAAGAACTAAACAAGATGGAGATAAGCAACCTATCAGATGTAGAATTCAAAACACTAGTTATATGGATGTTCAAGGAACTCAGTAAGTACTTCAAAAGCATAAAAAAGAGCCAAGCAGAAATGAAGAATATACTAATGGAAATAAACAATTCACCAGGGAATCATCAGTAGAGTGGGTGAAGCCAAGAATCAAATCTATGATATGGAACATAAGGAAACAAAAAACTACCAAGCAGAGCAACAAGAAGAAAAAAGGATCCAAGAAAACAAAGACAGTGTAAGAAGACTCTGAGACAACTTCAAGTGAATAAACATTTGCATCATAAGGGGTCAGAAGGAGAAGAGAAAGAGCAAGATATTGGACATCAATTTGAAAAAATAATGAAAGAAAACATCCCTGATTTGGTGAAGGAAATAGACATGCAAGCCCATGAAGCACAGAGAGCCCCAAACGAGATGGATGCAATGAGGCCCACTCTAAGACACATGGTAATTAAAATGCCAAAGGTTAAAGATAAAGAGAGAATCTTAAAAGTAGCAAGAGAAAAGTGGTAAGTTACCTACCAGGGAATTCTCATAAGACTGTCAGCTGATTTCTCTAAAGAAACTTTGCAGGCTAGAAGGGATTGGCAAGAAATATTCAAAGTCATGAAAAGCAGGGACCTACAGTGAAGATTGCTCTACCCATCAAAGATATCACTCAGAATCAAAGGACAGATAAGGAGCTTTCCAGACAAGAAAATACTAAAGGAGTTCATCATCACCAAACCGTTATTATATGAAATGTTTAAAAGACTTACTTAAGAAAAGAAAGATCAAAACTATGAATAATAAAATGGCAATAAATACATATCTATCAAAAATTGAATCAAAAAAACAATCTAAGCAAACAAGAAGGACAGAAACAGAATCATGGATATGGAGAGCATTTTGATGGTTACCAGATGGGAGGGGATGTGAGGGAACATGTGAAGAGGTGAGAGGATTAAGAAGTATAAATTGGTAGTTACAGAATAGCCACAGGGATGTAAAGTACAGTATAGGAAACTGAGTAGCCAAAGAACTTATACACGTGACTGAAGGACATGAACATTAATGGGGGGATTGCCTGAGGGAGTGGGGGTGCTGGCTGAGGGAACAGTGGGGGAACAATTGAGACAAGTGTAACAGCACAATCAACAAAATATATTTTTAAATAAAAAAACAAGTATTTTAGAAATATACTTTTAAAAAATGCTACTGGAAAAGTGACTCAAGTGCCTTTTCAACTGTGTCCCTTTTTTGCAGCTGATGATTAAACCTGAGTCATTTTTGACTCTTCCTTCTCCCTTAAAAAAGAGAAAATATAAAATTAGAGCTAAAAATTGCATTAACATCACTCGGAGATGTCAGTATTACTTACTACATGATATTCAAAGACTAAAAAAGCTGCTTTAGCTGGGGGGAAAAAAAAAAAACCCCGGCAGTTCTAGGGCCATCATCTAAAATAAGCCATATGGGATTTCTATCTGAAGAATGTCCCCGAAATACCATCTCCGTTCATTCAGTAACATTTACTTCACCATTTCTAGACTTTTATTCGCCGTACTGGTGTTTCAGACATGAATTTACAACAGCTGACTCAATGACATACAATGACAAAAACTGAGATTAAATTAACAAAATAAATAATCATGTATTTTTTTTCCTTAATTAAAAATTCTACTTACACAGAATAGTGCGTACCTCAGGACATTCACATTCTAGTTATTGTATTTCTTATTATAGGAATCATAAAACATGAAATAAGTACGACTGGACTTATCATTCCCCATACAGAGCAGGAATGCACGGTCCATCCCATTGCCGAAATGTCTATTCTGGAAACATATTGCTCTAACCAGTTACCAAACCAAATCCACTCACTCTACTGAAATAAATTTCTTTGGAGACGATGCCCAGACAAGATATGCATCAACCGTGATTAATAGATGCTGCTGAATGTCTGTTTTGAGAATTTAGTGCTGTTACTCATTTGCATTTAGTCTCAGCGCTCCTGTCTCATTTCACAAACTTCTTCTGCAGGAAAAGGATCAAAACCCCAAAGCACCCTAGAGTCTAGTCATGGAGAGAGGCGTCTCTCTGTGTGCGTTTCATATGCGGCACTGGGAACTGCAGTGACCTAGAAAAAGGGAGATCGCATTCTCCAACACAAAGGGGAGACTGTGAACGAGGAGCCAGACAGCGTTTCAATGACAAAGTCACTACCAGGTCACTGTTTAAAAACCAAGGAAAACAATATAGAACTCTGCTTTGAACAAAATTAAAGTTCTCCTTCTCAATCCCTGCAGCCGTCCCCACGTCTGCCATTTACCTTCCTTCTCCAACTCTAACGACTGTATGCAGTTTATTCTACATCCCTCTAGAACTTTCTCTATGTATATATTTTTATATTTCTTATAGACAATTTCACACTATCTTACATGAAAGCTATTCCCAAACAATCCTTAAGCCAAAAAAGAAAAATTTTCAGCAGACCTCCGAAACCAGGTCAGCCAAATAATTTAGCAACTTACATATTCTATCCCTCACCTTTCAAAAGAAGCAGCAGGAGAACATGAGCAATGTCACCTGATAGCATTAAATTGTCAGCAAGGACATAAATTCTTTTCCCACCTAAACAAACTTCATCAAGATCTTCACGCTAAAGAATCGCGTTGAGCAAGTTAATGCCGCAAGAACCCATTCCACATGCTCCCTACTTCGACGGCCACTTGGCTATGGACCTTTAGGACTCCTGAGAGCTGGGGACATGAGGAGTCAAAAAAGACCTACCGTTGTCACCGGTGAAGCAAAATATACGTTATTAGATACATATATGATGGGCTAAAGAAAAGGCATTTAAAGTGAACTGGTACTGACTGGAAAAATCCAGTTGGTTTACAGATTGGTAATTGACTTAATAAACAAGAGGACATGGGGGATCATCCCCAACTGTTACCGTGCTCAGCAGTGACAGCCCCAATTTTCTCTCCCCTCTAAATGCGTGTATCTGTCCCATGCACTGAACCCTCTTTTAGTTTAAAAACTGGCACATTTTGGTTGGGGGTGGGAATTTCCCATTTCAACATTATCTGTAAAACCTTCTCTCATGAACTGTGTTCTAACATGAGAGATGACACGCAGCTAAATCCAACCTTCCTGGGACAACACCTTAATCACCTTGATTAGAGTCTGGCGTTCCAAGATAAGTATAACTTCTATTTCTTGAGGTTTCACTATGTACCAAGCTCTTTTATGCAATTTTAACAACAGTCCTAAAAGATACATTTGTTATTAATTCTGCTTTAGAAATGATAAGAATTCTGCCAGAGTTGAAAAACTTGCTGAAAGCAAAATAACAATTAGGTAGAAAAGCTGGGACTCGACCGGGTCCGAAGTCCGCTCCTTTACTAGGGTATTTCCCCAATATTTGGTATAATATTCTGCTTCCAAAACTCCTCAACTACCTATTTAGAGATATTTATTTGAGTTAAGTTGTTTTCAAAATTATTTTTAGATGACTCACTTATTTTTAATGAAACTATTCATTAATACCAAATTCCCCGACTATCGTCAAACGATTACGTTAATTCTAATTGCTTTGTTGCAGTTTCCGGTGTACTGGGCACATATAGCAATGCAGAACCATGTAAATCTTTTCCTAGAATGTAGGGTATACAGAGATAGGAAAGGGGTCGCCACAGCGCGTGCGCGGCGCAGACCTCACACTCCCTTTCCGATCAGCCCCACCCAAGTACAGATTATGCATAGGGGCAGGGGGTAGGAGAAAGAGGCTTTCCCAACCACCAGGGCTGCGGAAGCCTGAAGTTCTCAGGGTAGCTGCTAACAGTTGTCATGTGTTACCTAGGTATCGACCCTAGAGAAAAGGAAACACATACCTAGCCAGATAAAAATATGTACAAAGATGGTCACAGTAGCGGCACTCACAATAGCCCCCAAATGGAAACCACCGGCATCCACCAGTTGGTGAATGGATTAGTTATCCATGCAATGGGCTGTCATCTGGTCGTAAAAGGAAATGCATCACTGATATGTGCTAAAGTCCTGGCTTTCACATACTATGTGACATCATTCCTACGACATGTCCAGAATAGATAACAGCTATGGAGACAGGAAGTTGATTGGCAGTTGCCTAGGGGTGGAGGGAGTAATGCTAATGAGTAAAAGGTTTCTTTTTCAAGGCGATGAAAATGTTCCAAAATTATATTTTCGTGACGGTTGCACAACTCTGTCGTGTATTAAAAACCATTGCGTTGGCACTTCGCTGTCCGTTGCGCAGGGTCATCGGTGGACTGTGTGCTGGATGCTGAAGACGAGATGACTTTTCAGGGTGGCAACAAGGTTTTCCTTGCACAGTCAGAGTTCGGTGCTGCCTTGAATGGTCATGGAAGGACCTAGAAGCTGATTTGACTCCCAACGGCAAGACTGGTGTCTGATGCGGTAGCAGTGAGACAGCATCCTAACTGGGGACTTCTGGGTCTCTGCCTCTCTTCTTCCTCTCTTGGGTAAACTTCAGACCGTTGGTACTCCCAATACCCGGGCTCATTTATTTCACAGTCATAGTTGCCCTTGTACTTGTCACCGGTTTATTTTGAGATTCACAGTGAGCAATCATTCGGCAGCTTTAAATGTCAACCACGCCCCAAGAGCGGAGCCTATAGAAAGCTCTGTCTGCTGCCCGAGTGAAAACGCGAAGTTCGGGAGGAAGATAGAAATCTGGGGGAGTCGAGACTGAAGTTATCCTGTTGCAGCCGAAAATTACGACTGCCAGGACTAACGTCCCACACCGAGTGTGCTGACCTACGGACAGTGACTACGCCACTTTCTTGAAAACAAGTTTTGGGCCACAGACACGGCCCGACTTTAAGGGCGGTGCCGGTGGAACCCCAGCCCTACCTCCCTCCCATAAGCAACGGAAAGACAACACCAACGACAACAACAAAAACCCAAAACATTGTATAGGCTTCTTAGGACAAGGATTTAATTTTAAAGGCGGGGTTGAATAATATTCCAGGAAACTGAAATTCTCCCCGGCTCCCCCTCCCATCAGGACTCCACAAGCCTTAAGCTGCTTTTATTCGTCGGCTCCTCCGTTAGCTCTTGAGTCCCTGCTGAGCAGTAGGTCGCATCTGCTGGTGCCTGAATAACTACCGCAGATGCTTACAGGCGGCCCAGCAGAAAGTGCCTGCTATCGAAGGTGCTGCCTCGTTCATGGACTGACCCGTATGAAAGGACAGCTCCCACCACAAGCACGAAGCTCCGAAGCAGCTCCTCCGTGCACTCGGCAAAAGCTTCCTTGGGGTCCTCTGGAAGTCAAATTTAAGTCAGGGCACCACTAAGGGAAAAGAAGAAGGTAGCTCTGAAGTCTCTGAAGACTGTCTTGTTCAGTGAAAACTTTCTCATTTTCCGTAGAGCAAACAGCCGCCCTGAGTAATAAAAACACAGCAGAAATGAATGTCTTACAGGTATACTCCTCAGTGGATCTTTCCTTCGGTATTTAAATCTTGCCTAATTTTAAACAAGCAAGCAAATGCAAACAAAAGGTTTTCTCAAGCTCCATCCCCCTTTTCATGAACTTTCCAAAATGCTGTCTGTGTTACACTTCCATTTCTTCACCACCCTCATAATCTCGCCCAAGCTGTTCTCTGTAAGAACTTCAGACCACCACTGACATCTTCAGGCCTCGTATGCTTTGGCTTTTCTGTGTTTATTTGTACTGAGCGCCATTCCCTCCTTTGCAAAATTCTCTTTTCCTATACTTCCCTTCACTTCCTGAGCACCTTCAGCATCCTGGCTTACATTTCTTCATGCCTCTGTTTCTGGTTACCAAAAGCCTTCTTTGAAACACTACCTGGCAGAGGTTAAGCATTGAAGAATCTGATACCTTAGATTGTTTCCTACATGCCGGTGGCTTCAGTCACCTTCTCCAGGATCATGGTTCTTCCTCCGGGGCACCCCTACCTTTTTAGCTTCAACTCAAAGCATGCACCTCATCACGTGCTACCTCCGTGTGGCTGTTTCTGAAGCTTTCTCAAATCTGCTCCCTTCTGGCCTCCGCTGACACAACTCAACTCTGCACTGGCCACTTCTTTCTCCAGGACAACAGCGCTGCATTCCTAACTGGTGTCCACACTCTCCAAGCCCAGCCTCCAAATTGCAGCTAGAGGAATCTTTCCACGAAAGCAAACCTGATCCCGCCAGTCCTCCCACCCTCTGTTCCATCCCACGCACCACATTAAAAATCCTCCCCGAGGTCTCAAAGCTCTTGACAAAAGATTTCACATTTGTAGGGCTGAGTGGCCTCTCCAGGCTCATCTCAGTCCACCCTTCTGAGGAGTTGCAGACCCGCCTCTGTCCCCTGAAGGCTCTGCACCGCACCCCCTCCCCAGGGGCTTAAGTAGGCTACTCCCTTCACAGCGACACTCTCCTTTCCTGTTGTCCTCTTGGTGAACTCTGACTCCTTCGTGCGAGCATTTCTTGGCCTCTGCTGGGTACAGATTACCACCGCACAGAGCCTTTAAACAACACACACTCACTATCGCAGACTTCCATGGGCCAAGAGTCTAGTCCCGGGTAGCCGAGCCCCTGCCCAGGATTTCAACCAGACTGAAGTCAAGGGGTGGGCACGGGCCGGCGCCTGTGAGCTCGTGGCCCTGCCCAAGCCCAGCCAGGTGACTGGAAGCATTTGTTTCCTTGTGACCGTCGGGTTGAGAGACTCATTGCTTCGCTGACTGTCATCAAGAACAGAATGGATGAGCAAAGTCATGGCATGTCCATAGGGTTGACTACAACTCAACCATAAAAGCAGTCGGCTATTATACAGGCAATGAGTAAAACTTGAACTAATTATTCTGAGTGAGAAAAAGCCAGGCACAGAAGTGTACATACTGTGTGGTGCCATTTATAGGAACCACGAGACACTGTCGTGGCAGAAGGCAGATGGTGGGCGCTTGGCGGTGGCAGCGGCAGGAGGACTTACCGACAGGCACAAGGAAACTTCAGAGGAACGGATGGCTCATAACCAAATGGTAGGTTCTAGATACATGCAATTTATGGTGTGTTGACTATACTTCAGGAAAGGGGAGGGGAGGACCGTGGGGAGGAGGGAGTCAACAATGGCAGCAGGTGGCCCCAGGTGTCCTTTATGCCTCACATTACTCTGCTTTCTCTCACGTGACCTTTATCAGGGCACCTGGACTTCCTTGGGGTGTTTGCTATGTCCCCGTGCCTGAGATGTGGCCTTGGAGTCCCCAAAGCCACCAGATGACCAGCCTCCCTATGAAATCCCAGTTATAGGGCACTGACAAGTGTGGAGCCTGGAGACAATTTTGAGAATTGGCAAGAAATGTTTTCAACATGTCCTGTAAACTTTCATCTCTACCGAAGAGACCTTTCTGCACAGGCCTTTAAACCAAATGACACTTTGAACCAAAAATAAAGTATGCTATGAAGTTTTGCTGAAGGCAGCCGTGAGATCGAATCCAATTTTTCAAATTTATTACATAGTGACCAATAAATCAATTTCACCTAAGCTAAGCATTTTCCAAGTATGTGCCCAATAAATTAATCTTCACTGAAGGCAAAATTATATACAGGACCTGCCAGGAGTTCGGCTTTCTTGAATGTTGTTGGTAGGGCTTGCACAAGAGACAGACAGCAATTTGGACATCCCACCTAAAATGTCCTAGGGTGAGTTTGAGTGTGATAGCGTTATGTTACAGAGCTACATGCTTATGGTTTTGCGATAAAAGATTTTGTGATTTAAAAAAAGGGGCGTTATTTGTGTTGGACGTTGTACTTTCTGAAACCACTGAGAAGAACAGAACCAGAAAGGCACCAGTGTCGCCCCAGTACTGAACTTGAACCTAAGTTTAGTTGGTTCAAGTGGCTCAAGTCCCTGCCCCTAGCCTTGCTCCCTGAGCTACAGGTAAAACAATACCCACAGTTGGCGAATATCTTATTGGAGCTCCCACGGCGGGATACCACGGTCGAGAGAAATTGACACGATGCCCAAAGGCCCATGAAATAATTCCCTAAGCGCTGCAACTGATTAAATTCCAGTTAGAACCATGCCAGGTTTCCAAGCACCACGATCAGTACGGTGCAATTTCACCTCTCGATCTGAAACTATGTACCTATATCGAAAGGAACTCTAGCTACTGTCAACTACATAAATGAAAGTCCTGGAATACCACAGCATGTATACGATTAGCTAATAAACTTCAACTCCATAATTATCTGAAATTAGGAAAGCAGAAAAGAAAGAATGAGCTTCGTTCCAAGCCCACACTTCCCCCTAAAAGCATTGCTCTCCAGGGGTGACAGCGACAACATGTTTGGGAAAATGTTATTGGACCTTGTGGAGTTAACGATATGGTGTGGTCTCGGGCGAGGAGGGGAGCTTGCAGGCAGAGTGGTGAAAATACTGTGGCAATTGTGTTCAGCACCAGGGAAAGAAGTAAAACTGTGAGATGCTGAAAATAATACGTTTTAACGAAAAGAAACATAAAACAAACTTCACAACGGTGCCCTCTTAATGTGCTCACGATAGCTGTTAATTTGGGGGGAGAAGGTAAGTGGACTGTTTATAGCACATTCTAAAGTAGAAGGTAACTGTTAAGAAAGGCTATTTGGGGATCATAGAAAGTATGGTACTAAATCTTAAAGGAGTAGCTGCTTAAAATATCACCATTTTCCAAATTTAGCCTGTGACCTAGAAAACTTTTAACAGCCCAAAGTCTGTGAACGTCCTTACGCAGAATTGGCTGCGCATTTGGGCTTTTTAAAATCAGGGTAATGGATTCTGTACAAGTAAAAGATATCAAATGGTGGGCACAAAAAAAGCATTAAAATGTGAAATTAATGGATTCGTAAAAGTCATAAAAGTTTAGAGCTGAGAAGACCTTTACAGGTGATATAGCGCAACTTCCTCTGATATAGAAAAATGAAAGGCTCAAGAGAGCCTCCGCCTTGCTCAAAAGCACGTTGCAGAAACCGGTGAAATCATGACTTTCCGCAAAGGATTTGAATGCCTGGAACGCGGGAGGCTGTCAGTAAATATTTGCTGGAAGAAGATATGAATAAGGGCTTTAGGCTTTTCAAAAATCTGCATATTAATTGAGATTTTTAAAATATATAATATCATTTAGTTATTAATTTCACGACCCAATCTTTGAACTAGGATGGCCAAGATGAGGGTCTCCGAGTCTGACGGCAGCCAGCCCCGAGGGTAAGGGGTTCCCTGGATCAAACCCCACTGTAGTCTCCTTATCAAGGGCATGGACCAAGTTCAAACCTTAAGCATCTCTCTGCCCTCGGTGGGCTGTCCTCTGCCCTCCATTCTCGGTCCTCATTTTAGTCTCCACCAGTGAAATGAGAGAAGCCAGGAGCAGAGCTCACAGCACTGGGACTTTCGAGGGGAGTATGTCAGATGGACAAACCATGAAGAGAAAGCAGAGGAAAGACTTTGGAGCATGTAGGACTGATACCTACTTGCCAGTGAATTGAGAAGTCTGTTTTTCCCGAAAAAGGGTAGATAGGGAGCCAGGAAAACATTGATATTATATCTTAAAGCTATTAACACACTGCCGAAATGTCCTAGAAAACATGGCATGTTAGCTTACTAGGGCAGCTACAGCCAAGTACCGTCGACCAAGTGAGACTTAAATCACAGGAAACGATTGTCTCGCGGTCCTGGAGGCTGGACATCTGAGCTTCTGAGGTTGGGAGCGAAGGGTCTGTTCCAGGCTCTCTGTCAGACTTACAGACAGTCATCATCCTCTCTCCTCACGTGTCTGTCTCTGTGACCAAATTTCCCCCCTTCGTGTGAGGACGCCAGTCCCGTTGGGTTAAGACCCTCCCTAATGACCTCATTTAAACTCCATTATATCTACAAAGACCCTATCTCTGAATTCTGAGGCGTGGTGGGAAGGGGTGGGGTTGGGGGACTCCAACCTGTCATTTTGTGGGTGACATGATTCAACCCCTAACGCATGGATGATATAGAAAGTGAGACTTAGTTTTTAGTTTTTTCAGTTGAAAGTTGCAAATGAAATTGTCAAATGGCAACCTCTTTTCCGTGGGAACTAGATGTTACATTGTGTGAATGGTTTAAGCAGGGACAGCACACCTCCAGGACACGCGCTCGTTTTTAACTTGGCATGGACTTTGTGTGTGGACTTGATAAAGTAGCTTCATGTAGTCCATGAAAATGGAATCTTCCAATGCACAATGGCAAGAGAGTCTTGTGTTTTAATATACTGCATGTTTCCCCAGATCTTGGGTTTACAAACTGGCTAAGAAGCGTCTTTCTTCTGTTGTTAATGCTTTTGTTTATACGGAAATGCAGAGCACTTTTTTTTCTTTTTTTTTTGGTAATAGTGAGAATCTCGATCTGGGGAAAAAAAATTATTTTCCAACAGTTTACAGAGTGACTAGAGCTTTAGAAAGTTGTAGCACATCTACTTCCTAAAATGTCTGTGTAGAAGTATGACTTGAAAAGCACAGGGGAGAAGGCTTGGGAATCTGCTAGATCCAAACATAAAAACATGGCACCGGCTCATTGTATGGCCCTGAACAATTGTCCAACCTCACTTACCGTTTAGTACATTCGTGATAACAATACTAACCTCACATGCATACTGCAAAATGACGTTGAAAATGCTTGTAAGATTCTCATAATAAACACTGGACTCTTTATAAGATCTTATTATTAAATAAAGGATGAGAGTTGGGAAACTAAATTATTATATGAGCCCAATGTTATATAAGTAAAAAACTATGTGATTCAAAATTTGTGATAACACACAAAAGGAAGCTAAGATCTAGGTCCTTTTCATTTCAGATTTCCTTTCTAATTACAATAATTTGCTCCATCAACACAAACGTCATTTTCACCTAGACCGTCGACATGAAGCCAGTCACTTGTATTCGCTTTTCAAGTAAAATTTCTTAACCTGTGCTTCCTTATTTTTATTCGTGACTTTTAATCACAGGCATAGTGATGAAAAATCTTATATTGCTAGAAATTGGTTTTAGAGATAATTTTGCCTGATGCTTTCATTTCATGATGACAAAATTGATGTCCAAAAAGGTTAACTGGTTTTCTTAATGTTGTATGTTTAGTTCATAACCAGCTTTCTGATTTCCAGCCCAATTGTCAATGAAGGGCAGTAACTCTTCAAAATAATACTAACGGGTATTATATTGAGCCATGAGGTGCTGAACTTCCAAATGTTTTTACTTAATTTTCTACCAAGGAAGATTTCATTGAACTTACCAATGGGAAATTAATTACAGCAGTAATTCCTGATATTATTTAAAATGTCTTCATGCAGCGATCGTTTATAAATACCTACCTTTTGGGGCACATAAAAAAAGTATAAATTATTCTATTCAACTGAAATTTGAAATTAAACCCTTCTAACCTTGATTTATTTAAAAAGTAAAGGTACTCCTAAATTGACAGTATAACAAAATAAAATTAAGTTTATGCCTCAGTCCTTGGCTAAATTTATCTAATTGATTAACATGACAAACTCACTAAAACATAAAGAGCCAAGAACGATTTTTAAGATAATCGGATCTTTCTACATTCCCTCCATTTGGAGACAGCCAAACCCACAATGCCTTGCATTGTTTCACTGATCAAGAGATTAAAAAGAAACTGATATAATTTCTATTGACAAGATTTCTAGTGACTCTCACATCTCTGTTTTCCCAAGGATTTTGAGAATAATAGATAGAAGAACTGAAATAATAAAAATTTAAGGGGTGGTTCCAATTGGTCTTCCTTGGGGAGAAGAAGGGGTAGGAGATAGTAGCTTGGCTCTTGTCAAAGACATGGGTAGGTAAATTGTTGGCATTGCAGACACCTCTCCCAGGGTTGGAGTTACTGCAGAGGGTGGGTATTAACTGAGGGAGAAGTCAGCGGACAGAAGTAATGGGAACAGGAGAGAGTGAGAGAAACTGTAACAGTGGGAGATTGTCACCCACCACACCATTCTTTTGACATTGTTTCTGTGAGTGGGGACTCTGACTAGCATGTAGCTTGTAGATGAGTAGCATGTTTGTATCAGAATCCTAGAAACCAGCTTCAGAAGATACAGGCTCCGACCTTCAGTCAGCCCAGCTCTGAGGGATTTGCTGTCCTTCAACCATAAAACCAGGATGACGTAAAACCAGGATGACGCACACCAGATCGTCGCTTGACCAATTTTGAGGTCCTTACTGGAATGGACTATGCTCGTCAGCACGTAAAGAACTTTCAACCTTCTTCCCTTGACCCTGTTGTTCTGCCTTCCCTCCCCCTCCTTATAAAAACCTCTGCCTCCGCTGAAACATTAAGATGGGCTTTGAGACAAGAGTCCCCCACTGTCTCGGGGGACCAGTACTTGAATAAACCACTTTCGTTCTCACCAGCATCTGTCATATGAGTTTGTTTTTTGTTGTGGCAGGCAGCTGGACCTGCATTTGGTTACAAAAAGACCTGAGTAGGGGGACGGTGGAGGTGCCAAAGGCTCACGGGGGTCATGTCACAGCATTAACCCTGGACTTACAGTTCGGGAATGGTGCATAGGTAATGCTGTCAAGGGAAACAAACAAACCAATGAAAACTCTGTATTGAAGAAACAGCCTGTATTTGGAAAACAACAGCTTGAATTGGGGCGTAGCATCACCAGCCTATTTGTTTTATCTTGTGTTTAGGGTTTATCCCACCACATTTTATCTGTAGTTGCATTCATAGTAACTCAGCCTCGTTTACAGGAACAGTGGACCTAGAAGCTGGTTCTAGTTGTACACATTTACCTTTTAAGAAATACAGTCCAATGCATATTGGCCTTTGAATCTAAGATCTTCCTAGATACCCCACCTGTTAATTGACCCAATTGCCCTGCAGCCTTGCTGGAGATGTCATTCTGAGACACTGTCCCATGTCTCTTCAATCTGCTCTTCTCCCACTTTGGTTTTGTTGGAGAAAATCTAATAGTTACTCGTGAAAAAGTGCATACGGGAAGTTTTTTTTAGACCATTTTTGTCTTAAAACTGTGGCTCTTTACCTTTCCACCTGACTGATAACTGATTATAGAACTTTAGGTTGACATTCATTTTCTTTCAAATTTTGAAAGTTTTGCTCCATTATTTTCTAGCTTCTATTGCTGTTGTTAAAGAGTCTGCTGTCATTGTGATTCTTTGTCTTTCCTTTGGGAGCTGCTTTTGTTTTTCTTTGGAAGCTGTTACAGTTTTTTTTTTAATTTCCATTATCTGAAATGTCATAACATGAGTTTGTGCCTTTTCTCACTTGTGATGCTGGGCTCTCAGAAAGCTCATTTGAGATGGAAACTCATTATTATTAAGTGTTAAATGGCTCATATTGAACCATCTTGTACTGATCAAATTTTCATTTATTTGGACTCTTCTATTTTCAATCTCTGTTTTTGGTTCCATTTTTAAAAATATATCTTCAATATTATATTCCAATATTATACTTATATCAAGTATCATATTTTTATTTTTCAAATATAAATTTCTTTTTATTTGCTTTCCTATATTGCTCTATTATTAAGAGACGCAATACCTTCTTTAGTCTCTAAGAAAAGTGATCGTAGGTCTGATGTCTCCTTACATTCCCAGTATTATCTGTTCCCTGCAAATGCCTTTTCTCCTCTCTGTAGTAGTTTTCATCTGTGTCTTTCAAGGAAAGATTTTCCTAAAATTAACAAAAACTAATTTGGAATTCTTTGTGCACGGACAGGACATTGTAGCTGGTAGGCTTCCTCACAGAAGAATTGGATAGAGATCTGACCATAATAGTTACAATAGATTTTTTTCTTTTGGATTATCTTCCAGAGAGGAATCTCCCAGTCCCCTGGCTGTGATAGGTGTCTGGTTCGCAGTATTCTTAGCACTAAGAAGTGCACGGGGCCTGAAGAGTTTCATCTCAGCTTGTAAAATTTCATTTAACTCTCCCCTTCTCAGAATGGCACCTCTTCCTTGACTTCAATGTGCCTGGTGTCCCCTGGTCCTGTGTCTCCCTTGTTCGGTTTTTCTAGAGTCCCCGGGATTCTGCTGGGGTCATGGAAGAATCACCAGGCCACGCGGCATGGGGGCCGCACGAGCTGCAGGTGAGTTTCCACTCAATGCCGCCGTGCCCTCTGTAGGTCCCACGCACCTGCGGCAGGAAAGGCCACATGCCTGCCGAGCCTCTCCCTGAGTCTGTGGCAGGCGCTGGCTTCCTTCTCTTGGTTACCTCCTTGCACAGTATGTTTCCTTTCACTACAGATGGGGTTTCAACTCATCCGATAACGTTTCACATAGGATGTGGGCATTGAGAAAAATGAACCTGAGTTCAAAGTTCAAAGTAATGGGAGGAAGGGAGAGAGAGCCCTGCATGGAGGGAAATTACATGAACTGAGTCACGCAGATGGAAGGAATAAGGGTTATATGTGTGTGTTTGGAGTGTGGGGGGCAGATGCAATGGATAAACCAGAAAGATTAAAAAAAAAGAAAAAACTTTTTGAGAAACATGGGAAAATGGACCAATGGCAACCAGTTGATCGGGGGCCCTGACCACTGAGCTGCAGAATTTGAAATCCACACAAAAGGCAGGAGAGAGCCATTAACAACTCTGATGTGTCTGAATATTTGATGCAATCGAATGGGGTGGAGCCACATGAAAACCCCCCAATGCACTGGACATGAGAGACGAGAGTATAAACATTGGGAGCAGCACGCAGGAGCCCCAGGGTCTCGTACGACGTGCTAGGCCTCATGCTGTTACCGTGATGTCCCTTTAAAGGAAGCATCCTATTTAAGGGGTCTAAGGCTTGTCTTTAAGACTCTGCAATGTCCATGTGAAAATAGAGTGTTATTCGATTGTCACCTCACACTGCCTGCCACGTGAGCCCCCAGCAAAAAGACAGCTATCTGTGAGCCAGGAAGAGGGGCTTCCATCAGACGCCAAATCTGCCAGCACCTTGAAGATCTTGGACTCTGAAGCCTCCGGAACCATAAGAAATAAATATCTGTTGTTGAGGTCACCCAGCCCGTGGTGTTCGGTGAGAGACACCCCAGTGAACAAAGACATCGAACGGTCACAGCATCCTCTGGAGTCGAGGGAGGGACGTATGAAATAATGTTCCCCAGAAAGAAGCAGCTAGCCGATCCGTAACTCTGTCGTCTTGTAAAGAGGAAACGAGCCAGCCAGTGCCGGCTGTAGGTGTTGCTTTTGCCTTGGTCCCACTGTCTCTGCACAGGGTTTTGAGGAATCTTTTGAAGAAAAGAAAAGAGTGCTGTCAGCAATTTGAAAATAGATCCTGGCTATATTTAGCCCATTACATCATCACCTCTAGGTCTCATAAAAAATATCAACTGATACAAAATGGTGCTGTATTTTGACTCTCCCCAACATTTTACGGGTAATATGAATTTTATTGGGCCTTAAGAAAAGGAACCCCCAAACCTTAATTAAATGGTAGGGTTTACCAAGTCTGGAGCAGGACTGAAGACCTGCCTTCCAAATCCAGCAGTGGCAGCAGGCATTTCAGTGCCAGAAGCAGCATCCAAAGAATAAAAGTTACTGCTGGTGAGAGAAAACGAACCTCAGCGAGGGGGTGCAGGGAGGCTGCTTGGGGCAGGCGAGGTTTCGATTAAACCTGGCGAGATGGTAGGATTGCAGCCTCCGGCATCCTTGTTCTTGGCCGATGTGTAATCTTGTCTCCTCTTCACTCAACACATTGTTTAAAAATCTCCGTTCTTCTCCCTAAGGAAGAATGTTTATTTCACATGATACTCAGCACTCAGTGTAGTTGCTACAGTAAAAAGTAAATTACGTCGATGACTATTTCCAGGAGAATGCCGAACCCCTTTTTGGTATTCTACATTTTTCTTCCTTCTTCTCTCTCATCTCTCTGTCTCCCTCCCTTCCTGCATCAACTACCTTAATACACCGAGCTCTTAAACTGTTACTAAGTATATGTATTTCTATAAAATACCTGAACGTTGTAGCTCCAGCCAAGAGGGTAATTCGAAAATATCTAAGAACTCTCATTCTGCAGCAGAGGTTGGGACTTTTTAATTCTTCTGAGCCTCATCCATGCACAAAGAAATTATTCCTCAGAAAAGGAGTCCTCTAGTTTTTACAGAAGAATGGAGATATTCCCAAACACGCATTGCCTCTTTCAAGGTTTTCTGAAGGCTGGTGCTAAACTAGCCTCCTAATTCCATGGAGGACAGCCTTTACACTATTTCCAATTCACTTTGTTCAGTGGAAGTCTCTTGTTCTGCATGCTTGTGTCTCTACATTTATTTTTTTCTGACTTCTCTGCCAAGCTAGGATTTGTGATCAACATGACCTTGCAGAGCCTAGGGAGATGTGTCTGCGGGCTCAGCATCCTTCCTTTTCATTGCTCACCACAGCCCTTGATTCTCCCCGCCGCTCTCCCACCAGGGTCGCAGCCTCAGGAAGGTCCTGTTCGGGGGGGCTCCTGCAATTCCTCAGTAAACACACATCAGATTTTCAGCAACAGCTGAATCTCGTCTGTCCCATGCTCACTCACTGACATGTACCAGAAGCAAGTTTCTAAGAGCTTTTGGGTCTCATACCTCACAGAGAAAAGATTAGTTTCAGCACACCGCTTCTTTTTTATTTTTGTTCCTAGCTAAAAAAAAAAAACTCCTGTTTTGAAATCCTGTCTTAAGAAAATTCTCCATTTGCACTTCAGCTGATAAGAAAGTTGATAACAAATGTTGATTCGTTATAATAGAGACAATAAATTCGAAGCATAGTGATAAACGAGTGAGTTAGCTACCAGGAAATATTTTTTTGTGAACACTTTTGAAGGAGAACAAACGTCAGACGTTCACAGCTTCAAAGAAACACAGTTGCTGAACCAGAAACACCCCGTGGGATCGTTGTGTTCAGACTCCTCATTTTACAAAGACCAAAGGAGGTCCTACAAAGGTCACGGACACAGCCTTCAAAAACCCAAGTGTAATTCTAAACACTTGAGTGTGATTGCCTACAAATTAATTCTGTTTGTGTACTGGAGGAACATGATAATCTGTTTCACAGTGCTGGAGGACAGGAAACCTCGAATCTCAACTTTCAGACACCCTAACGTCTGCATATTCTGCGTCTTTATCTGAGGTGGGCCCTGAGGTGCACTCAGAGCTGTGCAGGTGCTGGGGGCGCCGGCTCTGGCTGCCAGGGTGCACCCCGCGGGCCAAGTCACCTCTTCAAGAGAGGGAAGGCGGGAAGAGAAATTCATCTCACTGATCGTAAACTGAGAAAATGCAACTGTGTGATTTGCAATGAAAATGAGGCTTTCGGTCTTTAAATTTAAATTGCTGAGACACTTGGTGCTTTCCAGTATACTGCTTTATGCAGTTTGCATTTTCTGTGCTTTTGTGTCCTCTTCCCAGGGATGGCAGCGACCTGGCGTTAAACTGCACAAGTCTGCCACAGCAATGTTTATGGGACCTTGTGCGTAGTCACATCCAGGGCCTATTGATTTCAACTAGGAGCAGAGCACTGACGTTTTAATCGCATCTTCTGGGTTAAATTGAATCCTCCCACCGAAGGACAGACGTGCGAGGCTGTGCGCCGTCCTTTATCTGGTGGAGAGCCTTATTGTGAGTTTTGAATGACCTTTATGAAATACTAAACCTTCAGCTTTCTGCTAAGTCTAAAATTTTTTAGATAACATATAAGAGCAAAGTATGCCACACCTGATGTAAAAGTAACTGTCAGCAACTTCAGGCTCTGTCACCAGCTCACCTGGATTTATCCTTTCTTCCAAAACAACTTTCCTTAATTGGGACGATCTTCTAAGAAGGTAAGTGGAAGCTCCCACTAGGAGACACTGACCTAGGAGTCTTCTGGTAAGTGCTACGAAGGGAAACGCCTGGTAGAAACTCCCCCGATCCGTGCAGGGTACTGTCTTCGTGGGTCTTTAAGTGTCACAGAGCCGCCTGAGCTGGACCACAGCCTGAGGCCCTAGTCTGAGCGCAGAAGCTCTCCCTTCACACCATCGCTTCCATCCCAGGAGGCGTCCACCTGGTCAACCTCTCTCTTTTGTTTTTTCTTTCTCTGAGCAGAAGAAAGAGTGTCAGGGAAGAAGCCAGGGCCCATCAGCGGAACAACGGCGGGAATGAACGATGAGAGACCTCGGCTGCCAGAGCTTGTTCTGCACTGACTTGAGGGGGATGTCAATTGCAAACAGTTGCTCATTGTTTGGGTCACCCTCCGGCGTGGGTCACGAACAGGGACACCTGAAATGTGCTGCCACTCTTCATCCGTTACTGATACTTTCCCAAGATAGCGATTTCCCAGTCCTTTTGCTCTTTATAGACTACTCCTCAAAACTTCTATTCATAAAGGAATCTACTTTTCAAGGACCAGTAAACATCCCATCTCTCCCTCCGCAATTTTATTAAGAGGATGGAAAGGGATAAACAACCTACATGTCAGGCAATAAGTAAATGGATTTAAAAAAGTGATATGCACATATACGGGAGTATTATTCAGCCACGAAAAAGAAGGAAATCCTCCATTTGCAACAACGTGAATAAATGCGGAGGCCATTGGTGAAATAAGCCAGTCACAGAATGACGAATTCTGCACAATCTCACTTATGTGTGGAACCTTTAAGAAAGGCAGAGAGTAGATTGGTGCTTGCCAGGGGCTGGGGGCGGCTGGGGGCAATGGGGAAATGTTGGTTAGAGGGTGCAAACTTTCAATTAGACGATGAGTAAGTTCTGGGGCTATAATGTACACCATGGTGATTATAGTTATTAATAACGCTGTATTGTATACTTGAAATGTACTAAGAATGCAGATCTTAAGTGTTCTTATCACACACTCACAAAGTGTGAGGTGATGGGTGTGTTACTTAGCGTGACTGCAGTCCTCATTTCCGAATGTACAGGTAAGTATATCAAAACATTATGTCGTACACCTTAAATATACATAATTTCTATCGGTTGATTGTACCTCAATAAAGCTGGTGGGTCTGGGGAAAAGAATTCAAAGAAACCCCTCCTCCCATTACGTTTCTTTAGCACCTATTATTGGCTCCATACATGTAAATCTTATTACAAATGACATCATAGCACAGCTGTGTATTACACGCCTAGTCTTCCCGGTTAGAATGTAAACTCCTACTGGGTGCAATCAGATCTTAGGGGGTTTTTGTCTTCAGCATTTACTCTAGAGCCTCACCACTACTATTTTGCAAATAAATGTACACATACTTCTAAAATATTAAATCAGCGATGATACATACACACATGCCTTACTAGGGCAGAAAAGTGAACACCAGTGGAACACCTTGAACACAAGCAATGCAAATGCATGTTCCAACTCCCTTCCTGACAGCGACGGCGGGTTATTACACAAAACTTCTGTCATTTTCGGCGCCAAATAAAGTTTTCCCCAGGATTTTGGACCATAATGACATTTTTAATAGAGTAGAATTTTGCAGACGAGATTTATTTTCAGAAAACTGAAATATCGCTTTGCGACATGCACACATCCCAAGAAATGTAGCTCCCATGCTATTCATAAGAACTTCATTGCTGGCACTTCTATAAATAGAAGAGCCAGGATAGAATTTTTTTATCACAAAGGAAATAGTGTTCAGGAAATCTCTTATATATGGTTGCTATTTAAATCATTTAAGAAGTATTATAATAGCCATGTTCTAAGGGCAGAAAAAAGAAAGAGTGATCCAAGGAAAACACTCTGAAACCCCTATTTGTACTTGGGATGCTAGGGATATAAAGATTTATTCAGGGGATTAAAAAAAAAAAAGAAGGATCCTGCTTCCTTGTTTGTGTCCTTAAATTTTCCTTCAGTTGGTGCACCGGGGAATCACTTTAAAATACCGTTCTGCAGAGGTCGGAGGGCCAAGGACGAGGAGGCCAGGCTAGTGGGAACGGTCAGCAGAGTAGAACACACCAAGCAACTGCCCCCATAGCCCCACCCACACATCTGGTAGAGCGGGGAGTCTTCATTCATTCATTCAGCCATTCACTCAAAAACTTTCTCAGCTCACGGTGCCCTTGGAATAATTTCTTCAAGGCAGCAACAAGGCCAAAAGAATCACCTAATGGTTTTTTAAGTCAATTAGTCCAAACCAATTAATAAGTACTTACGTTCCAGCAACTTTGTAGGCATTTTATATTCAGGATCTGACACAAATAACACTCCTTTTTTTATTATGAAACCTTTTATTATGAAATCATAAGCATGTAATTCTATAATATAATGATATCATACTCAAGCACACCGTTAAGACATTTTAGGTGAAATGTTCAAATTAAAACTGTAAGTTGTTACACCCATATTATTACCCTACCAACCACACTCAAGGAGACCTTACTTCTGCTGGACCCTGTATTAAAATATATGTGTGTGTATATAAAATACACATGCATATGTGTATGCTATTTATTTTGTTCCATCCTTAAATAACCACAATTATATACTGACGGCCTTGGTACAGTATACTGTACTATACTGTACATATCCCTGGGGCACTGAGTCTTTTCTCAAACCTTGGGCCCAGATTGGACACTGCACCTTTATCTCCTCTTCCATATTTATGTCTGTGTACTACTTGCTTTTTATCACAGCAACAGCAGAAAACTCAGCTTCCGAAAGACAGAACACCATTGCAAGAAGTGTAGCACAGCCTGATGTTGAAACTGGGAATGTCCAGGTAATCACTGACCTGTGTCTGCCAGGTGCTAAGTACTGCTGACGCTGCGTTTCCTTGAAAACGCAAATACCCTCTGTGACCTGTGAGTTCCCTGAGGGGCCCTGGGGCCCGCAGGTACACAGCCGCGAAATGTGGGCTGCTAGAAATTTTACGAAAAGTGTACCATGTTCTTGGAACAAACGGTCGCCAGGGTGGGCCCGTTTGCTGTCCAGATCTTTCCGCTGGTTGTTCTAAAACGGTCATGTAAATAATGCATTATTTCTTCAGTATTCTCCAAGTTTTAGTAAATTACACAGACTAGAAGACCACCAAATCTTCCATACTTGACCTTTAATAGACGCCCCCCAGGTGCTGAGTTACTTCCACTTAAAAATATTATAGTATTTATTAAAGTAAATCAAAATGAACCAGAACAGAACACTGCACCCACAGAGCCTCTAGGATAAATAAAGATACTAACCTATCTTAGGACAAAGAGAAAGCTCTTCCGATTTTCAGCACTGCCATTCATCCCACCTCAAGAACAATGAGCGGGTTCATAGACATGTCAAAGGAGAGAAAACCAGATCTTGCTAGAACAGATCTATTGTGGCTACCTGAAGAGGCTTCTACCAAAACACAGGTGTTAGGAGCTGAATTGTTCCCTCAAATTTGTATGTGGAATCTCTAACCCTCAGGACTTCAGAACACGACTCTCCTTGGAGAGAGAACCTTTCAAGAGGTGACGAAATGAAAAGGAGACTATTTGGGGGGGGTCCTCCTCCACTATGACAAGTGTTCTCAGAAGAGGAGGAAATTTGGAGACATGGAGAAACATTAAGGGCACAGGCACCCAGAGAAGAGAAATTCATGAGCAGAGTGAGCAAGAGGCCGCCCACAAGCCAAGGAGAGGGGCCTCAGGGGAGCCAAACCTGCTGAGACCGTGATCTCAGATTCTAGTCCCAAGGACAGTAGGATATAAACTTCTGCTGTTTAAGTCACCCAGTCTGTGGTGTTTTCTCTTACTGCAGCCTGAGCAAATTAACACAACCAGGAATCAAAAGTCCTACTCCAAACTCTACTTCTAAAGAGCAAGAAACACTCCTCTAAAGTTTGGGGGTAATGTACGGAACTGTTGCGTGTGCCCTAGAAGCCACGGGGGGTGGGCCAGAGGGTGGCAGGGCCAGGCGGAAGGGGCAGAGGGGTGAAAAGATAAAATAAAAGTTAGGCATCTAGATAAAGGGAGAGCAGGGAAGCTGTAACTCATATCCGTTCTAAATCTAAAGGCCTGGAAACATTCGAAAAACTTGAATTAATTTTGCTTTGTGTCAGACCAGCCGCTGGGGCTACTTTCTTTCTTCCAAAATACAGCCATCCGTTCAGTTACAGATCTTCAAACCATGCGAGTGAATTGCTGGGTGGGTTTCATTTCATCGTTTAGGGGGTTATGCTGAAATTTACTTCAGGCAGATAAGTTAGAGGCACAAGAATATGTCACATTCTCCAGCAACTTGTGATGAATTCTTAGAGTGTGAAACTGCTCCTCTCTGCTGTTTGTAGATAAGGACTTTTCAAAGTGGTCTGTGCATTTGAGAAATAAAGCACATGGAAAAATGTCTCTAAGTAGGACATATTTCTGATGATTAAGATTAGTACATTATGTCAACTCCAAACCCAGTCGAGAATGGATTGTCACCAGATAAGGACACAAAAATGGGTTACATGTAACTTAGAGCTGAAATAGCAGACATAAATTAAGTGATTTAGTTCACTGAAGAACTGGTGCAAGGAAACCAAAAAACTCCCCAAAGACCCCAGAACCAACGGGCTAGGGTAACCTGACTTTCACCTATGATCACATTCGGGTCATTCATAATTGCAGGAATTGACTAACTCATTCGACGTTTCTGTGCCATAGCAAACAGCCTCGAATCCAAAGTGAATAATGCAGTTTATCTTTCCATGTTTTTTACACTCCAAGTGAAAATCTGAGTGTTCGTTATGTTCGAGGAAAATCAAACCAGAAAACTGGAGAACTAAAAAAACTGAAGAACGATATTGGAAAACGCATCTTGAAAGCGACAGAGCTATGATTGATAAGAAAAATCTAAAATTCACTGCAGTTTTGCACTGAAGGTTTTTAAACCTTGTGATTTTGTTTTTAACCAAAATTGCTAGTTTTTAACAAAAAAATGCTACTGTTTTTTAAAAGATCTCAGAGAAGGGGTGTTTAAACAACTTTCCAAATTCCAGAGAAATCAGACTCGGACACCATTTTATCTGGACTTGAAATCAACATAGAATATCCCGTTTTGGCTCCTTCCATGGAGAAGCTAAGAGAAGCATGATGCATTTCTTTATATTTTAAATTATAAACATTTGTGAATATTAGACCTTGCCAAAGCATAATTAAAACTATAAAATGGGAATGAAAAGGCAAAGCCTCCCTCTCCTGAGAATGGCAACAATAGCTTATTTGAGACTGTTTTACTTAGAATATATGATACTTATTGACAAAGAAAGGATCGTGGTGGAAGGGGGGTCAGAGCTAAAAACAGAAGAACTCCCTCTGCCTGTGAGGATCTTTCCTTCAGGATGTGCTCCATGGTGTACGATCCTATTCCTAGGCCGCTTCCTGGTATTGTCATAGTTATAATACAGAAGAACCCACTCCCCAGACTGTAAAACAAAGAACTCAGGTGTCAAGTCAGAATCCTCTCAGGGTGGCCCTGTCCCTCGTTAGTGAACTGGTTCACACTCCTCCTCATCTCTGTGCCTCAATGATAATGCTGCCAATGGCGAGGATATCTTATCTAAACACATACCGAGTTGAGGAAAAAAGTCTGAGAGCATACAAGAAAGATTGCTTCACCGAAGCGCTACTGCACTGCAATACTGCATCGCTCTGGCTGATCTACAGTCACCGCATCAACAGCAAAGCAAACGTTCCATAATCTCCGATCAAGACAAGGAACTTTTCCAACAGGTTCCTGCATTTTCTCCTCAATCATGTTCTGTCATTTGAAGGTAAATTGCGTCTCTGAAGTCAGTGGCCCCATTAAAGAGTGCGTACCCGGGGGCTGGGGAGCCGGAACGTTGAGTTTGTATGTCAGAGCGGCGTGGGTCACAGGACAGTAGAACACAGGACAGTTCTCTCTACGACCTCCTCCGCCAGGACCTGTGCACAGTTCCCATCTCCAGCTCATGCTAGACCATCTCAGCTCACGAAGTATAGAACAGAAACAGAACTGCATTGTCTTAGTCGAGGTAGATGCATTGTCTGGGGCGGGGGGGGGCGGGCACTGCTTCTCTGCCAAGTTCAGGTTGGCAAGGCCTGAGGAACCGTCTAGTCCCGTGGTCGCCAAACATTTTGAGCACAAAATGTCTTTTGTCCAGTGAAGTGTCACCCCAAACTCTGATAGAGAAGACTGTCTGGAGACGGCTCTGTCTTGGTTGAAAACGGGGAGCAGGAGTCTACGGACCCAGTCTCCTCACTGCCCACCTGGAACTACCCTCAGGTGGTCACACCACAAGCGCCTGTGAAAGGGTTTTGAAGAGGGCTATCTGCTCTTTCATTTTCCAGACAAGGGCGTTCATTTCCTTTCCTGGCAGGGGAGCCAGGCCCACACCTGTCCCCTGCGCCCTCTGAGCCTTTCATTGCCTTGACCCTCTCTCTTCATTTTCTCCTGGCTTCCTACTGGCCCAGAGCGCGGTGGGGCTGGCTGCCTGGCACGCCCCACGCACTCAAGGAGGCTGGGCACGGGGGGAAATGTTGTGTTTTTTTTAACAAAACAGAAGAGAAAAATAAGAAGAAAAAAGGAAGGGAGGGAGGAAGAAAAGGAGGAGTGGGGGAGAAAGCACAGGAAAGAAAACTTCTTTAAATGCAGAGATTGCTTGTGCTTCTACCCTCCGTCTTTGTGAAACCCACAGCAGCCAATAAATATGTGGGTGCTTCTAAAGTGGAAAGGTTCTGAGAGAAGTGTCTTTGTGGTTCCTTTGGAGGCTTCAAGCCTTCAATGCCTGTTCTTACCACTTGAATGTTACTGTGACAGGCACGTTAACATCCGCCGAATCTGACAGGAACACCAACAGCGGAATCACGCAAGTCCATGCCATACAGAACGTCCTCCTAAGAGGAAAGTGTCGGGTGAACAGTGACATACGCCAGAATCCCTACTGCTGGCATTTAGGGATTAGAGTAATATGGAAAAACAGTGAGGCAAGCAAGAAAAAAAAAAAAACAACCCTGGGTAAACGTGTCCTAGAGAAATACTAGTCTGGAAAATTTATATGACCCTTTTCATTTTTCTAAACTAAAAATACATAGTGTCATTTTACTGGTAACACTTGTGGGCATATTTTTAACAGGAGGCACCAGTCTGCCAGGTAAATGACCCATCAGGGAACAGGAGATTGGGCCAGCCACAGAGTTAACATGACCTCAGCGGAAGCTGCCACGAGGCAGAGGTGAGAACTGGCTGTGTCCTGTCACCGGTGCTCACGGTCGCTCCCAGAGGACTGTGTCCCTCGGCCTCAGAGCCCGGAACAATGGCACCAGGGTGGCTTGGGGCTAAGAACTTGGGCTCCGATTCCTGCTCAACCGTCCCAGGCCATGTGGCCTTGGTGAGCCAGGGGCCTCCTTATCTTACCTGTGAGCTGAGGCGCCACTGCTCCCAGAGCACGGAGATGAGACGCAGGACACCGAGGCCTTTTCCGAGACGCCCGTCCTCAGACTCCTGTTCCCTCTCTCATGGTCACCTGGCATTCTCCGGGCGCCCAGTCAGTGACACACTGGTTTGGCCACCAATCGTCACACATATCCATAGAACTTTATTAGAATCTTCGATCAAGACGTAACGAGATTTGCTTGATAAACATCAAACAGATGACAGGCCTCGTCCTGAAGGTTTCCTCCATGACGCACACACACAAACTTCTCACAGCGTTCTTAGAAAAGCTGGAGTTCCATTGTTTCTCAGAGAGAATTGATCGATGTTCTCTGTCCACACACATGGAGACATGACTGAGGCCTACAACGGACCAATTTCTCTTACTTCCCGTTCTGCTCTCGTTTTATACCTCGTCTTTGCTAAATACTTTTAACACCACTCCTCCCTTGAGGTGTGTGGGGGGCAGAGGGGGCTAGCACCTACATGCTGTTTCATTTTTCAGGTCTAGCATAGGAAGTTTCTATTTTTTTTTGTCAGGCAACTCTTTCTGTCAGTTTCTGCTCCCAGCTCGCAAATAACTCTGGGGCTTTGCTAATGATTTCTCTGGTGAAGTATAAAATTCCACTTGGCCTCGAGTCACACGCACACAGGCCGGCCAGAGGGGTCTGCGTATGCTCTCTGGGCTTTTCCTCCCAAGTAATTCTTGGCTTGGTGGAAGGTTCTGGTTGGCCCTAAAGAAATCCTGTCGCCTGGTTTCCTGGCAAAGGGCCTCTGTGAAAAGTACACCCCAAGGACACAAGCCTGACCTGCTGGCACAGTCTGGTCCCTTCGGGTTTAAACTCCCCTCTCGCAGCTCCGGCAGAGCAGCAGTGGGCCGCTTTGGGGAACTTTTTATTATTATTTTTTTTTAATCGTGCACTGTCTCTCTCTGGGCGTCGCTTATAAAATAACAGTGAAATTTATAAAGTGCTATAATGTTTGCATGATTGCACTCCACCGTTGGGTTGGGTAGCAATAAAAACACAGGCAGTGATGAGGCAACTTTCAATAAAACAGTATTTTATTGCCATAGAATTAGCCTCTGTGAGCCTTAATCTAAAATGACCGTGTCTGTAACTCCAGGGAACCAACCAGTACACCAAGGTAACTCCCCCTCCTGTTCAATCCCCCTTCCTTAGTTCATAAAACAATAAAAATACAATTTAGGATATCTCATCAATACGCAGCTTTACATAAAGTTTAGAAAAAAGAAAGAGGAAAGCTCTGAGAGCTGTACTACCGTAATTTGTGTTTATCCTCCAGTGTAGTGAGCACAGTATTTTCCATCTCGCTTTTTTTCCCTAACAGACCCCAGAAACCTCTCCCTTGCGCCTGCGCAGTTGTCAGAAGGGTCGTGTTTCACAGCAACGCAGCTAGTTGTGTTTTCATTTCAGCAATGAGATTCCCTCGGGCAAGTCTGTTTCAGAGTTACCCCTACTTAATGCAGAATTACGAATTCTCTCCCCTTCATCTGGTGCACGAAGCGGAGAAGAATTTTTGTTTTATTCAGCCTAGGGCTTTGATGAAGCCTTAGAGGCTCAGTCCACACCAATCATCATAATCATCGTTGTCACCATCATAAATGACAGAGGTCACTTGGGATTTATTTACGGGGTGTGCCCACGACCCGGAATTCCTCCCTGGCATCTCAGGACAGCAGCGCTACACGGGCCCTCTCTGTGCTCTGGGAGATGAGTCCTTAGCTCCCAAGAGACGAGCAAGGAAAGACCTTGGTTCAGCCCTAGAGACCCTAACGCAGGCCAACTTGTGTGAGGAAAACTCGCAGCCCTGGTACACGTTTGTCTGTCTTTCAAAACTTACCTCCACTGGAGCCCAAATGCTTGAAGTGAATCACCTCGTTGTCCTTTCAGCCGAGCTCCCCTCTGTCGCTGGAATGGGAGGCTGAACATCAGGAGACCGAGCCTGGTGCCTCTGCCAGTGTCCCGTGACAGCGCGGTCCAGGCACCTTCGTCGCCCGCGTGGGAAGTCAGCACGGCCGTGGTCCTGGGGCGACGGTGCAGGCAGGGGCCCTTCCCCATCACCCTGCACATGAACTGAGGTAAAGGCAGCAGACGCGTTGTCAGGAAGGTCCGGTGCTGCCAAGCCATGCAGTAAATAAACGGTGTGGCCTGTGTCACGAAGCAAGTTTTGAGTTGGAATTGAGTGCGTTTCTGCACATTTCCCATCATCAACTCAGTCAGCAGCTCCTCCCTTAAAAACAGGGTTCAAAGGCTTTCTCCGAGATTATGGAACAATATTAATTTTACGTGGCTGAGAGTTAAAAGTGAAAGAAAACGATAAAGTCATTTTAAATATCTAAAAGAAAATATGTGCAAATATTTATCTGACAATTTTAAGCTTTATGTGGGGGGGAACCATAGGAAAAACTATCGATGGATTTGCATACATACATATTAAAGTTTCCATATGTCAACATTATAAACAAAAGTAAAAGTTCATCAGAAAACTGGTAAAATACTTGCAACCAATTAACATTGTTAATAATCTTAAACTATAAATAGGTAGTGAAATACAAATAGCAATGATAATTTGCTTGAAGAGGTAAAGATCATAAACAGAATTCATGAAAGAATAAAAACAAAACTCTTACAAAAATAGAAACAAGTGGATATCTACCTCCCAGAAGATGAAGTAACCATATTTGCTTATACTTCCACTAATGCAACTAAAATCCCTGGCCATTCTATGTAAAACAGAGGTGACAAGTCTGTGAAACATGGACAGAAGCAAGCAAAGTGGCAAGAGACCTGGGGACCCACTAGGCGAAGCCATGGTCAATTCTCTGGGGGTTGCCCCCTCACATAGTCCAGACTTGGACCTGAAGAAGCCAGCAGCCCAGAAATGTCAGCGGTCACTGATGAAGCCCAACGAAAGCCTACTCTCTCCAACTAACACACCAACAAGGGGGCAGCCTATAGAAAAAGAGAAATTTTAGACAATGATCACTCTGTTCCATCCAAGTATCACAGAAAAACAATCAAACCAAAGACAACTGGCTCCACCCATGCCCGTAGCAGCAAAGGCCCAGCAGAGAGTCTGGATCTCCATTCCCACCTGGTGGTTGCAGAGTGTCCCCTTGTTCCCTGTTGTGGTGGCGTCCGAGGCAGCTGGCAGAGTCGGAGCTTCATGCTCTGCCATGGAGTTTCAGTGGAGTCATGCAGCGCCCGGTCACAAGGCACTCCTGCCACCGCAGGCCGGCCAGGGAGGCATCCGGGGTGACCTAGTGACGACCAGACTCCCACCTCCGTCAGCAGTAAGTGGAGAACCACCTGCTCAGGTGTCCACAGAAGCTGAGCAGGGAACCTGGCCTTCTACCCCATCTGTCAGCCATGAGATGACAGCCCAACGTGTTCCTTGGACCCTCAAGGGACCCAGGACCTACAGACATTCAAACCATGGCAACATCCTCAATGCTAAGATCGCTTCTATTGATCTCTTATTGATCTCTGAACCTCCACTTCTCCAAGAAGTCTCTTCCCTGTTGGAGTTAAGATGAGGCTCAGTGGATGAGTTAGACAGGGAATCATTTAACAAGGTGGAAATTTATCATTTAAATCCGTGGTTAGGCCCTGGCTGGTGTGGCTCAGAGGACTGAGTGCCAGCCTGCAAACCGAAAGGTCACTGGTTCGATTCCCAGTCAGGGCACATGCCTGGGTTGCGGGCCAGGTCCCCAGCAGGAAATGTGCAAGAGGCCACCACACACTGATGTTTCTCTCCCCCCTCTCTCTAAAACTAAATAAAATCTTTAAAAAAAATAAATAAATCCCTGGTTAGGTATGCAATGCAGTGGCGTGGGCAGCTGGGGAAGAACCAGTGAGGAAGCCCCAGGGAGGGCATGGTCCCAGGAGCCAAGCACCTGCTAATGCCATAGCAACCGTTTGTGTTACACGGTGATACCTGCCCATGTGTGTGAGCAGACTGGGGGGATAGCTGAGCTCCCCGGCTGAAGACAAACCTGTCTGACACTGAAACAGCACACAGTAGGATCCAGGAGGCCAAAGTGGCCTGCTCCCAGGAGCAGCCTATAGAAATCTTGAGTGAGGCTTTGGAGTTCATAAGGTGTCGACCTACGGGTTTAAGCCAATCATGGCTGAAGTCCAAGGATAAGAAGGCAATAAAATTTCTGTAAACATGCTTTCAAAGCAGGCGGCCCCACAGAACCCCTGTGCTTGACAGACTGGTGCATCACTGGTTGCTTCGCCTCTTCCACGTGTGCAGGTAATGGCTCAGGTGTGGTCTCTGGCCACTGGGCTGTAAACACACGTCAGTGTGCTTAGCGAAGACTCCAGATTAACACAGTTGTAAAATCGCGGCTTTCTGATACCTGGCAGTCTCCTCTCTCTCAGTTTCTGCATAATTCCAGCCTGTACATGACATTTGGGTGGCATTGTGGGCAGTTGGCACATTGCAACCATCTGGCAGCCAGCGAGGCAGGGCACCTCTGACATTATAGGATGACGTTTCGGTGGTTAAGGACAAAACAAGAGCTGGCTGATGTCTGCTGTAACGGAGCCATGCAGACCCTGAGGTCCTTCCCTCATCAGTATTCACAAAGGCATCTCGAAGGCGAAGCAGCCGCTGCCGCTGAAAATCATTTTTAACTGGACAAAATATTTAAGCAACAGTGGCTTTTTGTGACAAAACGACAAACAGAAATGGTAGAAAGGAAGTAATCCCAAATCGCTGGCTTTGATTTTGGAACGGGCATATCAGAGACAGGGAATTTTGGGTGTGCTCATCTAATTCCCTTGCCTACTTGTTTCTTTGGCTCTGCAGGAGAAATCCAAACTTCTTAGTTTGGACATGAGGCCTTTTGTAGCCTAGATCAGATCATCTTTTCATTCAATTTCCACAATCGTCAGGCGGTAATCTTATGTCCCACCCATGAAGAAGCACCGAGCAGGTCCTGTTCTCTTATCTCCTCACTCTCTACGCGCGCAGTTTCTGACCTTGGAAGGCACACTGCCCACTGTCCGCCCGAGCACGTCTCCTTCAAAACTCAACTTCCCTCAACTCTGAAACACACCAAGGCTTGTTTTCTTTCGTGTTCCTGTAGTGCGTGTCCCTTTTATCCTATCTGTCGCATATATTAAGATCATGGGCACACTTATTTGTCTCCCCACCAGTGCAGTTGTTCATGGAACTAAATGCTGAGCCATCAAGGCGGCTAGACTCTGGTCTGGGCACAGGGAGTGCGGTCGTCGCATTAGGTAGGGTCTGAAATAGAAAACACTAGAGTGTTTATAACAGCGGGGATGTAGCGCAGGGCCTTGGTGGCTCCGGTGAAGAAGGCTAGAAAGCAGTCCAGGGATGAGTAACATCAGGAAGCCACCAGCATCCTAGGACTAGAGACGTTGAAGAGGGGAGAGATGCTACGAGAGCTCATGAGCCCGGCCTGCAGGGGCCAGCTGGACAGTGGGAGACAGAGAGTCTTGGCCGGAGGAGCCCCCAGAGGCGCTAAAGGAAGGAGAAATGCCCCACCTCCTCCCTTCTGCTCTCCAGTCTCCAAAGGTGCTTCCCATTGTCAAGTCCATCGACGCCCCCTAGGGCAGGAGCGTGAGGAGGGCCGGGGGCTCAGCTCCCGTGACACCGCAGAGCCGTGGAGGAGTACAATTCAAAAGTGCCCGGGATCGGTACCGTGGTGAACAAATAAGAAACATAAAATTCCCCCGCCCTCTCGGTATACAAGCATTTCATTCTATTTCAGGTCTGTATCCTGACTCCTGGGACAGCACAGTGATTGCACATGATAGGTGTCCAATATACATCTTGAGTACCTTAACTGGTGAGTTAAAAATTATGCCAAATAACTAATCTTTATGATTTCAGTGTTCCTTCCACTACTCAGGCAAATGGCTTCATGAGAAAACATTTTGGAGGGCAGCTTTACCCCTCGATGCCGAATACAGAGCAGAGCTCGCACTTTCCGCAAGGGTCCCTGTGAGTCCTGCAAACCTGCCCTACTTTCTGTGGGGTTTTGCTTGACCCAGAGACGTCCAACGGCATCGCAAGGTTTCATAGTGCCGAGGATGATCAAGGTCATGAGCTCCCGGCAATGTATATTGTAACAATGCCTGGATTTTATTCTGTTGCATTTGCAGAATGTAGCCTGTCCCCACAGCCCTCCTTGCAGGTCACACACTCAGCATCCTGTGAGCAGGGCACTGGATTGACCTTCTACAGCCTGGGCAGGGGATGGGGCCCTGGACTGACCTCCCGCAGCCTGGGCAGGGACAGGGCACCGGGACCTATTGATCTCCAGCTCTGCTGGCGCAGACGTTTCCAGGTTTCTGCTGAACTCGTTGGCAAAACTCACTACCGAAGTGTTGTGAGCGGCATTTATATCAGCAGCTGTTCTCACCCCTATGCGGATCCTCGCACAGGCCAAGCTCTTTTTCTGGGCCGTCATAAATGCCAACCTGGGTTCAGAGGTCCCGGCTAAAGAACTCTCATACGCACTGCACGCCTGGTAGCTCAGCGCAGCCAGCAGCTTGAGCGTGTTAACCCTGGGCTTGCAGCTGTGTGGCCAGCGGGTGAGGAGCCGGAGCCACCGAGCGAGCGCAGCTGAGCGTGCGCCTGGGGGGCAGGGCGTTCGGTCCTCCGGGCACCGAACAGGCGACCCGGCCCAGTCCCTCTGCCTTTCTGCCTCAGTGTCCCGATATGCAAAATGGGGACGAGAGTGGAAGGTTGGAAGGTTACTGTAAGCGTTAAGTGAGGACAGTAGCGCTAGTAGTCGTCGACATTGCACTTCTCACTGGCAGGTGCTGCCCCGGCCAGGCGCCCTGAAAGCGCAAGGGCCGAGTGCGTCCAAATTCGATTCCACTCCGCGCCCAGCACAGAACCTGCAGCGCGGGACCTACTTACTTTTTTTCCCCCTGAGGTCTGTTCAGGTGTAGTGACATGCCTCAAATTGCTTACTACGCGCTGCCAGCGAGTGTCCTCATTTCAGGCCTGGTTTACTCAATAGGAGAAAAGCGGAGCTACTTACAGCACCTCAGCCCCCAGGGTGGCCCTGCCTTTCTTGCCTTCTGTCCACGCTCAGTTTGCACTGAGGGATAACTGGAGTTCAAGAGGGAAGGTGGAGAAGATAAGGGAAGAAAACGCGGCCGAGAAAGGGACACTCGGAGCGCGTGGAGAGGCGGCCGAAGCAAGGCGCCAGCCCGGGCGCCGACCGGGAATAAAGTGGTCAGGAAACGACACTCTTCTCAGGCTTGCGCACTCCGCGTTTCCACTCTCGCCTGGGCCCTGAGGAGCTTCCCCTTGCTCAGAAGATGTGCCTCCACCTTCCTCCAGACCCCGTGGCCCTCGCCAGCTCTGTTGGCCCACGGGTGTGTGTCTACGGGGCCTTCAGCCGCATCCCCAGCACCGGCCAGAATTCCCTGATGGTCCAGAGTAGGGGACACTCGGAGGCCCGCGTGCAGTCGTGCTGCTCTCACTCACGCATCCGGTGCCGCGCTCGGCGACTAGCTTGCTCTGGGCGGTGCATGGGGCACCCGCTCTGCAGCAGGCCCTGGCCCGAGGCCCACGAGACAGATTTGTAACCCCAGGGCTTTAGCCGTGGAAGACACAGACCCGTCAGTACCGATGAACGGTTATGTCAGTGAGATAACACGAATTCCTGCGCGCTGCGTGAGCAGAGAAATAGGAGTGACCCAGTGACTCTCTGCAAGATTTGCCTCGGCTGCCTGTCCTGTCGTTTTCAAACCCTGGTTTGCTCGCTCTTTTAATGCTCAGTTAACTGGGGAATTCGGTTTCTTTATTCAATAGTTGTTTATTGAGGGCTTGGTATATGCTAGACTTCACAGAAACCCCAAAGTATCAATATTTCCTTTCCCCCCGAGCCTTTACAAAATGTTCGGGAGACAAAAACCACCCCCACGGAGCACCGTTGTGCACACTGCGGTCTGGAAAGAGGGTCTAGGCCTGCAGAGGCAGCCTGGGGATGGGCACATGGAAGACAGAAGAAAGGGACCTTCCCAAAAAGGGGAGGAAGGTGGGAGCCTCGTGAGAGCGAACAGGCTCCCGGGAGTGGAAGGGAGGGGAGAAAAAACGAAGAGCTGGGTACAGGGCGTTGGGAAGGGAGATGTGGGGGGATGGGGTTGGGTTGGAGAATCCCAGAAAAAGAACCAGTCGAGTTAATCAAAGCATCTGCTGTGCACTGTGTGCTCAGGGCCCCAGCCCGCCCTCTCTGAGAAAACAAAGTACTAATGAATGAGTTCCAGGTTTCCTTTGGCTGGCTGAACACACTAGATAGTTCTGTTGTGAAGAGAAGCTGATCTCTTGTAGCCTGGACTTAATATTTAACTTCCCGCCTTGGTCACCGTTATTAAATGTCAGTCTTGGTCACTGCCTTTCAGCCTGTTCCCTTTGATGTCTCTGCTCGTGGTTACATGGGAAACCGTGGTTACCCGGATTCCTAAACTGTGCTCACGTCGCACGCCTTTTGTCTGCGAGTTCTAAGATGATGACAGCTTGTCAACAATGTCACAACCCAGTGCGGGCCAAACGTTCACCTTCTCACCTTCCAGACTGACGTCTTTGAAAATGTCTACACAGGCGGCTTGGTGGACCGTTCTCGGGGGCAGGGGAGGTAAAGGTGGGGCGCCGTCATGCTGAGGAGAATGCTTGTCTCTGTAGATAAACACAGTGAAAAAGAGCAGACAAATAAATGTGCATTTTTTCAACCTGAAGAGCTTGATGACGTGGAGTAACAGCTACAGAGCCATAGAGCAAAACCGAGTAAGCATTTAACAAACGTCGAACACTCTACAAAAAGTAGCATTAGAAATAAGTGGCTGAGAAATAAATTTGTCCTGGTCTCCTTCTTGGGCTCGGTGGGCTCCCGGATGACACGAGAGTCCTCCCGTCTTCCCTCTCTCCCTGTCGCCATTGACCTGAGTTCCTTGCCCCCACTGGCTGTGTGAGGGCCAACGGGCAGCCTCCTCCCCACTCTCCTGGCGCCTGCGTGCTCACGGCCCGGCTGTCGGGGAAGGAAAACCCTCGGTAACCTCCCCGGGGGCTCTGAAGGCCCCTCCCATTGTGCAAGGGGACTTGGGCTTATTGGGGATGCCCCCCTAGCCTTTTCTTCTTTTTGCAGAATAAAAGGTCATCACAGAGACACCCAAAGTGACAAAGTACCGTATTCCGCTGTGTGTAACCCACACCTACGTTTCGTGCCCATTATGTATGGGATTATTACACCCAATGGTGTGCAATCATTAGACCCATGTACAAGGCACATCCTTATTTTTCCCTCAAAAATTTGGGCTAAAAAGTGCGCATTATACACGGCAAAACGCAGCAGCTTCATCTGCTGTGTCCAAGGAAATTTCTGCCCCCAGAACTTGGGCACCTTGGAGCTGAAGCTGAATCAGGAACGGGTGCTTACTGAGGAGGGTGGGCGGGGAGCCCCTGGGGAGTGGAGGCTGCACAGCTCTAAGGGAAGGGGGAGTTTTCAGGTCCCCCCGCCCTTTCCCTCCCACTGCTGCAGCAGAAAGCCATGGGACCACCGACCTGGCTGGGCCAGGCTGTGGCCTGAGAGGCAGGCAGTGAGGAGGGTATCAAGGAATCTGTATTTTCAAGACAAAATAGGAAACATAGAGGTTGAAGTTCAATTATTTTCTTTTTCCCTAGAGGGATTTCTAGTTGCTGTTTGCACAAAAGTCATCATTCTGTTCTGGTGAACTTGCAAAACATGGTTTAGATGTATTTCCCCTCAGTTTACAGTTTGGTACCATTGGGGCAAAGGACAGAAATCACTTAAGGCAGTGTTATTAGCACACGATACGGCTTTTCCTGCAATTTTTTCAAACGACATTTCTTAATTTATTCATTCAAAAATGTTTGCTACTAACTCAGGGTGGCGGAGGGTATCAAAAAAGCAATATAAACACACATTTTGTTGTTGTTGTTGTTGTTGTTGTTTTGGTTGTTTTTAAATCTGGAGGAGTTTCCGGTCCTGGGGAAGGCGCACAGGTGGTGGCCCGCAGCCGACTATGACGGAAGCCACAGGAAATGTCCACGTTAATGGCTCTGGGACAGCGTGGAAGAAAGAACACGTGAGCTTCAGAGAGCAGAAGTTTCCTTTGAGATTTTTAAGAAAAGAGGGTTAAAGCCCACTGATCTGACAACGGGTATGGTGGGATGATTTGAGTCCAAGGTAAACGGGATAAAGAAAGACAGATTGTCAACAGAGTCCATGTTTGGGTGGTTTCAGGGATGAATGGTGACCCTAGTTTGACTGAAAATAAATTATATGAACTGATTATGTGATTTAGAAATAAAGATGGGGAAGTGTTTAGTTTCTTCACAGAGGGCTTGAATGTGTAATGGGAGACCACAGGGTCTTTCCAGTGAGACCCTGACAAGGCCTTCGAGGCTCAGTGAAAGGCGTCCTGCCGTGAACCACCAGGAGGACATCGCGGGCGTCCTGGGCCGGCCCCCTCTGAGCTCTCCTGGAGACTGGAGACCCTGTCAGGGCAAGAGCCGCATCCTGAAGGTGAACCGTGAGCCTCTGGAGACCTCCTGTCACAGAAACTGGGACACACCATGGGCTAAAAAAAAGTGTGTTTGAACAGATACGTGAAAATATTGGAGCTGGCAAAGAGAGCAGCAGTTCGGAGGAGCAGAGAGGCTTTTCGGAAGGACCCCTGACAGCTCCTGAAGGCGGGGCGGACGGAGTGGGCAAGAAGAATGGTTTTCACTCCGGCGGCGGGGAATGGAGGTGGCTAGAGCAGAGCTAAGGCTGTCAGTAAGCCCCGAGCTCTGCTACTTCGAGGGGAAGTGCACTGCGCCCTCTTCCAGACCCTCATTCTTAGACTAATACAAGCCGAAATGGTTTTCCCGAGCCCTGGAAACAGATGCCAGTCGGACAATAGGTGTACAGTTGTTTGTGTGGAAAATAATACAATAATCAATCAATAACAATGCAAGCATAAACTGTGTTTCACGTACTCACAACAGTAAACCTACTTGGGCCCACCCCGTAATTAGGAAATTTGATGTTTGCTTACATATTTTTAAAACTGCTTCCTGTTAAGAAGTGAGTCACTCATTCTTCAGATGCTTTCTCACTGCCTACATGCAGCCTCATCTCTCCCCAGCCTCGTGTCCAACGGACAACCTGTCCCTTCACCCTCAACGAATTAAGGAAACTCCCATAATGAGGAGGGAATGAAAGTGGTGAATCTATTATTCATTAAATTGTTATGCAGCTAAATAGTATCTCTGCCCTTTTATGGCCCCCCAGGTCCTCTCTCCTCCCCTGGTTTGGTGGCAGAGGTGGAGAAGGTATGAGAGAGATGGAGAGAGACGGTGGTCACCTTTGGTCCAGCGTGGTCAGACTCCTCTTTGCTACTTTCTTCGATCATGCCGACAGAGATTTAAAATGCTATCGAATGACACGGTTTTTAAAAAATTAAACAATGGACAGGTGAAAGTCATGGGATTCCACGTCTAACGTTAGCAAAGAGAGACGATGGGTGTGGCCGGCAGAGTGTAACGTTCAGGAATGCCGTGTTTCACACGAAAGCGCCCCAGAGAACGCGGTGGCTGAAGTCAGTGCTGCGAGAGAACCACGGGGTATCGCCGGGAGTGGGAGCAGAAGGACATCGTTTCTGGCTGGGTGCTCCAGGACGTAGTCGTGTACTTGAGGGTTACATGAGTCTGGCCTTGAGTTATGGGTAAGTTGGCAATAGGCAGAAACTCAAGGAAAAAGGTTCCAAATAGTAAACCGCAGGCAGCGATACCGCTCCATGGCCTCTGTACCTTAGAACCAGAAAATTGGTTGTGCTATGAGCTGGCCACTAGTAAGAAATACGCACCCCAGAATTACCCAAGAAATACATAAGGAAGAGAAATGTCCCCAACTCCGCAGCTGAAAAAAATTAAATTAAATAGTAGTTAGTGTGTGTAATAAAATTCATGTTCGCTACAATTTATACCATGTTAGAAGAATGCAGTTCCTTTGGAAGGAAATTTACTTCCCCATTGACTTATATTATAAATGTGCTTAGTTCCATCACTGATTTATTTTTATTGGTAATGAATATTAGTGCTTTAGCTTAAAGTATCATCCGCCATGTATGTCAAGTAGTTAAGGACCTGTAAATGAACTCTTAGATATGCTGAGGAAGCTCATTATTTAAGGTAATTATTTAGCAAAGCAATGATCCTTTGCTTATGCAAATTACTGACATTAAATTATAAATTGGTAGGTATCCAGCTTTATGTTTCATTCTCGGCCCTCAAAATGACCTTTCAATCCAGGTATTGCTTGGTCCAAAGTCAAGATGAAAAATGGGAAGGTGAAAATTTATACTTTGAGGGTGACAGGGCAAATGACACCAAGAGCTAAGGACGCCTGCGCCTGCTGCCGGTGATGACGCTGGGGCCCGTGACGGGGACGACGACCATGCCGCCGCCTTTGGCTGGTTCTGTTCCACCTGCTGGGTAGTCATTTCGATTCATGAATATGTTAAATGCCAATCATAAAACATTCAGAAGGTTTTTGGTTTACTGTTACTTTATTTCAAGATCATCATGCCAATCATAAAACATTCAGAACGTTTTTGGCTTTCCTGTTACTTTGTTTCAAGATCATCTTCATCAGACATTTATAAGTTACTTGTGTTTGTGCCAAGTGCCAAACATTTATCAGGTCCTGGAAATCCCCTGTGCCGATGGCCTGGAGGAGGGACGATGGGGAAAAGCAGGTGAACCCACCAGCTTCTTCGTCATCCGCTGGTGACACAGGCAGGCTGCAGTCATACGCGCGGAGATTTGGAGCCATCTGGTGTGGCAGGGATGTGCGGGCTGACCACTGACAGGGGTCCGACAGGAGTAGAGATGCCAGATGGGAGTGGGGCTCAGGCCCAGGGAAGGGGCTGGTGAGAGGAAGTGGCTCCCGGCCAAGGGCACGGGCCACAGTGGTTGGGGGCAGGGGCGGGGCGGGGGGGAGGCTGCAGGGGGCAAAGAGGGAAGCAGCAGCCAAGAGTCTCTGTTTTACTGAGTGATAGATTGGGAGCCACGGAAGGACTTTCGGTCAGGGGTTTATGAAATCGGATTTGCGTTTTAGAAACAGCACTGTAGCTTCAGCATTTCGAGAAAGGGCCGAGCCCGTGGGGGTATTAAACAAAACTGGTGGTCTACCTGGCAGAGACTAACGTGCAGTAGGAGGGTCTGGGGTGCTGGGTTAACCCCTTTGTTGCTGCATCTGGGCACGCAGAACTCGAGGCGGTGTCTACTAACATACAGTGTTGTGTCTTAACAATCCAAAGGTTGTGCTCGCATGTGCTGAATATCTGTTCTGAGGGCACCGGGTTCAGGCACGAAGGGCCTCTGGAGGGCACCAGTGTAACCCGTAGAAAAGCTAACAAAGGAAGCCACAGGAGAGACCAGGAAAATGGAATGCACTCGAGACACAAAGGAATTAAAATGGCTCGGCCCCTGTTGGGTAGGGATCGAGGGGGACAGCCTGGGAACGCCTGGGAACGCCTGGTCCCCTGGCTTGAGTACAAGGGCTGCTGTGGTCTTTCATTGGTTCACTGAGAGGCCAGCAAGAGGAGAGTAGAAGAACGGGCTGGGGGTGCTGCTTAAGTTTATTCGAGGTGCCCTTGGGACGCCAAGGAAGAGACGTTTGCCTAGCATGCTTGATCATATAAATTGGACGCTCAAATTTCAGAGAAACAAGAGCTGTAGGTTTAGGGGTTATGAGACTACAGTGGGAGTGGGAGTCATTGGCGGTGGACAGTGTCTTCCAAGCAGTGCCTGCAATAAGAGACCGCCGTTCTGAGCAGTGGGCCTAACTGCCCCCAGCTACGCTGCCTTGTATACACATACACAATCTGGCAGCTCTGGGAAACGAGAAGTCACATGAAAACAGACTTGCTAAACTACTGTGACAGTTTTCTCACAGATCAGTCTTTCAGGATCTGGTTTACAGGTAGAGGGTGCGAGGTGTGTTTGCAAGCGCCCCCCTGTGGCCCACAGTATCTGCCCTCCACACTTCCCCTTCACAGGACTGAGCGGGGGCGGAGAGCACACCCCCTGGCCACTGTCGTCAGTGAGTCCTCTTTCCTGCATAATACAGGAATCTGGATTGATCTCCAACACACAGCCCAGGGGGAAATGACTCTCAGTGTATTCAGGCATCCCTCTCCTACACACTGGGTCTCTGGTTTCCTCATTTACTCCTTCTTTCTAAATCATCTGTCTCTTCCTTCTGTTCTTTTCCCTCTGTCCCTTCTGTCCCGTTGTGTTTGTACCTTCGTCAGAATGACAAAAACCGATTTCTAACATGTCTTGCTTCCTGCCCTTCTCAGAAATCCTTCCAAGTACAGCTGCCAGCCTGCTCCCCCCACACCAGTGTCGTGATGTCTCGCATCCAAAGGCTGACAACAATTTTCCATTGCCAGTTACATCACGTGCCAACTTTTCTTCAAGGCTCTCTAAAATAAATTCACACACAGCCTCTGCAGTGGTAATCCCCTGCCGGAGCTCTTCAAAGCCGTCAGGCCTGTCCCTTCCCACTAGTCTGCTGTAATTCTTGTGTTTGCTGTGTGAGTTCCCAAGCTGGGATTTCAGCGATAATCAACATGGCTTATGACAAAGCATAGAACTGAGGCTTAAGAAACCCCAACCCTGGGTTTGGCACCTAGTGACCCGTTTGGCAAGCTACTTAACATCTCATCTGTCGGAGACAAAGATATCCCCTAGCACATTTCAGAGTTATTTTGTATGGAAAACGAGACAATCTACATGAAAGTACTTCCTAAATTAGAAAGTACTACATAAAGCAAATCCCGTCCAATCAAAAATTTCTCTTATCTGAAATTCAAGAAAGCATGATTTTTAAACTGCGCATTCGGCATCTTTGAAATGTTCCTTCTTCTTAGATGAAGTTACAGGTGACTACTATATGAAATAATCTTTAAAAAGAGAAACCCGGAATTCGGACACAGATATAGAAGCCAGGTGAATATTCAACAAATTCTCAGGGATTCTCAATCTCGGCTTTCCAAAATAAAACAAAACAAAACAGAAACAGAAGCGTCTGTAGTTTTAGGTCACCCAGGGGCGTGGAACTACACTCTGCCAGCACGCTCCTACGAGGAATGTAGACACATCACAGGGAATGACACCTCCTGAAGACACTGGACCACAACGTCGAGAAGTACCATTAAAAACGTTGGTTGAGGAATCAAAAACTAAAAGTTCGAAAAAATTAAGTGCTTCCTAATATGTGTCTTAAGCACAAAGCAAAAGCAGATGTACAAGCTCATCGCTGTGATTTCACTGCACGAGACTATGAAAAGCGGTGTCAACAGCAATCAGTAACGGACTACTCACTGGCCCGGACGGCGTCAGGGTGCCCGCGACCTCGCGTCCGTAAACCTGCTTTCCTCCTGATGCTCCCCCTTTGCTGTGACGGACACAATCTGTCCCTTCCCTCAGCTGGGCCTGCACTTTCGGACTTTTCCATTCAGCATCATTGGCCTTGTGTTATTCATGGGTTATTTCCAAACGGGTTTGTTTTCTTCTCCCAAACAGACTGAAAGCACCCTGGGGCCAGGACAAAATCTAATCCTCCCTATTCCGTCTACTGACTGGACTCTTAACAAGTATTTCTGGAGTGACTGAAATGAAGTCTAATAGAAGCTTGTTATCTATGATGTCTCAGCGGTAAATGTAACGTAAGTAAAAAATTATTTTATTTATTATGAGAATGAAAACTCAGCTCCTCACAAACATTTACTATCGTGTTTAGAGAACCGTATTTATGGGCTAACGTCTTATTTAGTTAACGAGACGTATTTTATAAAAAGTGGTGCTTTAATCTCATTTTCTAATTACTAATCATGTCAGAAGCACTTAGAAAATTCAGGACGGTTCATTTGAAATGCTCCTTTTGGTATTATGCCAAGGCATTTATAAATAGAGCATACATACGAAATGCACAAAAATCTTTTCAATCCTGTATTTCTTGACATAATGTGAAATTAAAACGGTACCCACACGATCAGTGAAATCTACTGCAACTATTTGGGGAATTCGGCAAGAAGAGGGTCTTTTTTTCTTTTATTCCCTCTTATTTTAAAAGTAGTTTAGAAATGAAAAGGGCAACATCATTTTTAGAGTTTGCTGAGAACTTCAACTATCTAGTCCCCGGAAGCAAGATCCACCATGAGGAATTTCTAAGCCTAACCGAGTTTTCAAAGTAGTGCCCACATATACCGCACTTGTTGAACAAATTCAGATTTATTGAAAGTAAACATTTACATTGGCTACAATGTTAGAACTATTACAAAGCTGGATAAAAGAGGCTTAAGTAGCAATAGAAAGCAAGTGCAATAAAAAGGGAATAGAGAAAATATTTGGCCTTAGTGATCTCTTGGCAGTATTTACATTATGTACATATTGTTAAATATTTATAATAACTCTAAGGCACCAAAGGCTAAATAGCAGGTTGCAATACTATTTTGTGCACAAAAGTAAAAAAAATGTATTGTAAAGAAGGCTCTATAGTTAAAGAAACATAGGCATATCTTAATGTTTACATAAAGGAGTGGCTGCATATTTTAAAATTTCAAATGATACATTAAGTATTGGGCAGATTGAAGAAATTATTTTTAGAACATTAAATTATGTTGACTATGTAAATAAGCACTATTTTTTACTGACTTGCTGGTAAATGTGTAATGGAATCTGTTCCTCAGCACAGCTTTTTCACACTCATGTGTATGTTTTGTCTAAAAACTACTTGAAATTCTTTTGACCTACAAAAACTTACCCTAATATATCATAGTGTACATAAACTCCCCAAGAAAAATTAACTGGATAATAATATACATCAAATTTATATATAATCTGACAAAAACTTAGCAGGCATTCAGTGCCAAAATGTTTGAATATTCTGCCATTCTGGCACAGGAGTTGGGTGTTTTAATCCTTTTACTGTTCAGGGTGGGCCATTGTTTGTGGCTGTAGGTGAAGGGACAGAAAACTGGCCCGTGTAGAAAACCAGTCTTCAAGGGAGCTAATTATTTTCAAATTTTGCAACTTGAAATCCCCTCACGTAACTCATCGGGTGTTAACTACATCATTCAGCACCAGTGACTGAAATACCCAATCACTGCATTGGCAAGAGGTGACTGTCAAAGACCTACATCCTGCACAGTCTTGACTACTGAGTTATTTGACGACTTCTATTTGTACAACTCCATTCCTTTCTCATACTGTAAACCCAATTTACCTTAACAGTTTATGACTTGTCTTGAGGTAGTGTTATTATGAAGAATTCAGCAAGACAATAAAATAACATCGTATTATTATTAAAATGTGCTTCAAGTGCCACCATGAAATCCATACATTGAGACGGCAGGTGATCCAAGGCTGAGTGGCCTGTCAGACGTACTTAATTACTACTTGATAAAGTCATCCAGACTTTAATGAGGATAATGAATTTATCTTTAGAACTTTCTGAAACCCCATGCCCTAACCAAGTTGTGGTATTATGTTAGAGCACTGCTAAGATCCTCTCAATGACAATAAAGGTGTGTAGCCTCCCGGATTAGTTTCCTTTCTTTTAGTAAAGGGAAGTATAATTGAGGATTTCTTTTCTAAGCGCCTAGATTTTTCCATGAGAAATATTCAGAGCATTAACGATAGCTTGGGTTGGTGTGGTATATGTCAAAGTATTTGATAGTAAGTTTAAGGGCTTACCATCTTATATTTAAATTTTATACTCTTATATTCAAATTTTAAATTTAAAAACCACCCTGAAGTCCAACATTTGACTGATATTTGCTGAGCAACAAAAATAAAAATAATTTCAACATAATGCAATCCAAGGCACCACTAAAGTACCTTAATACTCGACAATATTAGTATTGCTTTTCCTCTTCTCGTTTGATCATTTTCTTTTTTAATACAGTGGACCATAAAGAGGACAAATTATTCACAGTGACATGTTCACAAAATCAGTAATGCCAGAAAAAGTACAACTGAGAAAGTAAGGTTCTGCTTCCGCTCCTTCGAGAATGAAAGTGTCAGCCTTTGCCCAGTGGATTACTATTCACTAGTAATGACTACACAGTTAATAAAACTATTACAAAGCAGCGGTGAACAGGCTTCAAATAATTATATAAATACAATAGAATATCACATGCTTGGAATCATCAAATAAGTCAATAGATAGTACCTCAATGTGGTGACTGAATCAAGGCATGGTAATAATAACGTTTAAATGTCTACATTTTAAGGACCTGCTTGGATTTTGGAAGCAAGGTATTATTCATTTACTAACACTGTTTATTAAATTTAGATTCTTTAGAAATAAAGGGAAGCATCAGTATACTAGAGTATTCCCAATATCAAGATTTCAATGAACAGTCTGGCTCTACTTAGAATATTTGCCTACAAGAGATCTGATAGGTTTTGGAAACAAACCTAAAATTTCATTCTGCAGTGCAACAGCATTCCATCAATTATCATTAGAAGACACCTTCTTTTATTATAAAAGGTGTCTATTGTCTATATTATTATTAGGCATTAAAACTATCAACTACATTCCTTGCTCTGAGAGGTGAATCTACTCTCATTCTTAAACTGGCAGAAGTTTCTATATCATGCCAGTTTGTCCTCCTCTCCCCCCAACACAGTCTCCCCTGAGTCACAGAAGTTACCCTTGCAAATCAGATTTGACTACAGCACTCCTCACAGATCACTGTTTACAGTAAACCCTTAATGGGTCAGGCCGGAGGTTTTAAAATTACCCTTACAGGTGCTGGAGTTTTGGGAGGAGCCTCAGTGGTCCCCGTGGCCAAACGGGTGATGCTCCAGGACCTCGCTTTCCAAATCCTGCATTTACGTCTTCATATTTATGTCATATATAAAATGTCCCATAAAATCAATTTGAAAAAATAATTTCATTGCTTAAAAATGTTTTTAAAACACAGTCAAAGGAACTTGGGTTGGGCAAGTAGTCCTCTTGCCCTACCTAAAGTCTTCAAATGTCTGATCACAGGACACCATAAGATACTGTCGCTTGGCCCTAGAAAGTCAACATTACTCCTCAGTCTCATTTGGGGTTCAAAGGTACAAGTCAAAACAGATTGACATTTTAAGTGGACCGTATCACAATGGTTAATATCCTAACCATTTCAAGTCTCTTTTTGCAGAAATCAATTATTTACAACCTCAGCAAATATACGATTAGTAAAGACTTCCTACACAGTACCCCTTAATAATGTGTATGACCTTTTTCTCATCTTTTATATGCCAAAGGAAATAAACACAGAAGTTATAACATTATACTTGCAGATGACGATACATTTTTATTTTTTCTTTCTAAGTAAATTAAAATCAGACAGGAGCCTTGATTCAGGGTCTGACTACAGTGGCAGACAGGATAATTAAACTGCTCTCACAAATGGCCCTATTCCAAACACATCACGTGGGAAAATGAAACACCGTTGATCAAAACTCGTAATGACTGAGAAAAGAAACAGAAATGACATTGGTGGTGAGCACATGACTCTTGAAAGGGGAATGATGGAGCTGGTATCATTGTTCTCTATAAACTTATTTTGTGTTCTTTTAATATAAAAGAAATTTCAAAGTTTGTCTTCTTTCTCAATATGAAAAAAATAAGCAGAGGTATTAGATGAAAAAATATAAAAATGCTGGTGTGCTCTAAATAAATTTTAAAAATGTTCCACTGTAGGAAATAAAAAATACATACTGTTCAAATTCTGAGGCCTTCCTTTTAAACACGTCATCACTTGACTATGGATTTAGTCTACCAGGGGCATCTATTTTCCCCGATTATGACTTTTAGATAACATTATTAAAGAGTTGAATTTTCCTGGAGAACATTCTTTAAACAAATAGAAAAGTGGTTTGCAAATATTTTCTATGAATGACTAGTAATGGTAAATTTGGCTTATATCTTGGTTAATGTCCAGATTCACTGCTTACTGAGTAGGATCTCTTCTCATTGAATGAGAATAGAATAGCGGGGCTGTGCCATCTGTTTTCAAAACACATATGTGCACAGACACACACATGTGCACAATCACATGTTTCGATGTATGAATCTACAGATATGCATATTACAAACTTTTGGGCAAAGCATTGCATCTAAGACTAATTGTTTTTGTATACGGAAAAATAACAGGAGAATAGGAAACATCCCTCCTCAAAATATTTGAATGTTCATACCACTAAGTATATAGCACATCAGAATGTGCAACATTTTACTTATTGCAAAGTATCTAATAGATTTAGACATCATTACAAAACGTTCTCAATTCTATTTTGGTAACCTAAAGTGTCGGTATATAATACCAGATTTCCAATTAAAGAGTTTAATATAAAAATATCAGCACAAAACTGTTTTTTCAATCTGTTTATTGTGTGAGCAACCCAAACTTCAGTTTAAGTGCTGCTGTAATTTTATTACTAGATTCCATAACCCTACAATTGATAAATTGTATACCATTTTAGGTATTTAATGAGATACTTAGAAATACTAAGAAAAAAATCAGTATTCAAAGGATTAATTTTGTTTATAATAACAATAAATTATTTCATCATCTTCTTCAGTTCAAAATCCAGCTTTGAACCCGAGGAAGGCTTTCAAATCACGTTAATTACAAGGTGGTCCTTTAACCGGTAGCAGTTTGGTTACCGATCACGCGGAGGATCTCTCTGTGAACGCCCCCTTCTTGCGTGTTAATATTTGCATCTCCCACTTGGCCGTCTTCATAGCTGAGGCACAAAACAGAAACACACAACATTAGAAAAGTTGAATCACTAAAAAAAGACTCAACAGGCATTTCGAACAGCTTAGAAATGCCATTTGATACCTAAAACACAGCCCGAAGTAATCAACGGCAAAAGACAATTATTTCTCAGGTGCGTTTACTGATGCGTTCGCACCGCAAAACACAGAAAAGCCTGCATCACTAAACACCTGATTATTCTCTGCCATTCCCAGATCTGCCCCTTCCTTTCGTTTTAACTTTTTATCCCCGCAACGCGCGGAGTTGCAGGATGCGCCCGTGGCAGGCAGTGCCCACGGTTGTTACATGACGCAGCTGTGGAAGGGCACGCCGGCTTCAACATCCTGCCCCTCAGAGCCTGACCCCACCCCTGCTTCGATCACTGACGTATTTCTGACCGATGACACGCTAAGCAACCACTTCGCCTTCTGCCACCACGCTGCCACGCCCGCCTTCTAATTATCATCCTGTTGCAAGCAATAATGCATTTTTTTTTCTTTTCCCTGCTTGTTCCACTTGGTCTGACCGAGAACACATTCCTATTTATGCTGGTCCTTCACACTAGAATGTAAGTGAGCTAAGTTTAGCTCAGCAAGAGAAGGGAGGCCATAAGGCCGACGGGCAGTAATTTCAAAGTCCTTTGGAAAGAAATAATTATATTTCAGGTGATAATTCATTTCCTCAAATACGCGTACTGGGGCAGTAAGAGACTCCCAAGAATGAATTTTTAAACTTCCATGACAATGTTCAGAGTAGAATTGGGGATGCATTATTTTTACTTCATAAAAATGACTTCCAGGCAGAAGCTTTAGAGAACTGGTAAGTACTTCACAACAGATGACCAGTGGCGTGAGCACAGCCTCCAAGATGCACATGCGCCGCGAATTTTCCTCACTGCACATAAATGCTCCTGAAATAGCACAGCACAGGGACATGCGCCATGAGGGCCTATGTCCCGACATAACCCACTGCTGGAACCCTAAGTGATGACCGTTTGCAACAAATTTAAGCTCCTAACGATTGACCCAACGTGGCTTGTCAACACTTAATTCTTACCCCACAAGTGTACACACATACACATATATGCACAAGACCCTTGATGGGGAAACACAACCATAAGGAAAAGAACGGCGTACATGATACACAGCCCTGTTAGAAATATTTGCTCAGAAGGTCAAGCAGGAAACTCCCTGCCAAGAACTGGAGAATAGGCAAGGGGAAATGCTAAGAATCGTCCAAATCTAATCAGGTGCTTGTGGCAGAATGTATGGAGATGCATTTTATGGAGCAAAAAAATTCTTCATCTTGGTTTTCGAAGAAATCCTGACTACGCACTGGGCTAAGGGAAAGCTAAGCCGCCCCTGATTCTGAGCCCAGGACGCAGGCGGGGTCAGCCCGCCCTAGGCAGACAACACTCTTGGACGGGCCAGTCCGGCAAGCGCCTCTAGAATTTAGATGATGAGAAACAGAAGAGAACGGCTGAAAGAGAATAGAAGAGATACAAAGAAGACCACTGTCCTTTGAGAGAGAAGCAGGCAGAATGGAAGGTCGGAAGACTGTTTCAGTTTGGGATGGTTTCCCAGTTTCCCAACACGTACACGTGTCGGTTCTAGCTCAAGGGCACTTTTGGCAGAGTCAACACGACCACTGTGTCCTCCAGACTTTGGACACAACGTCGGTGACGACATGCTTGGCCTACTTAACACCCAGCCGACACACTGCCATCTCCACTCCTGCCGATACGGAGCTGGCCTTGGCTTACGCCTTTGGTTCCCTGCAGCATCATTTACACTCGCCAAGGTGTGGGGCAGCCTGAGTGCCCATCAGGAGACGAGCGGGTACAACACCTAAGGGGACAGTCACACAATGGAGTGCTACTCGGCCATAAAAAAGGAACAAAATTTTACCTTTGCAACAGCACGGACGGACCTGGAGAGCATTATGCTAAGTGCAATAAGCCCGACATCAGAGAAAGACAAATACCACACGGTTTCACTCACACGTGGAAGCTAATGAACAGACTGAACTAACAAGCAGAATAGAGACAAACTCATAGACGGGGAGCAGAGGAAGGCTCTGGGGAGGGGGGGAGGGGTTGAACAAAAAGGAAAAAGGACACGGACACCAGTGTGGTGATTGTAGGGTGGGGGCAGGTACAAGGGGGATAAATGGTAATGGAAAAAAATACAGCAGAGATTTGTCTGCAATAGATAACTTCTCATTTTTTCTGCAACCCACTGCCATCGTTCGCCTCAGCCTGCCGCTCTCCTTCCAAGTACTGACCACGGTCGCCCGTGACCTCCTAGGTGATGAATTCAGGAGATTCTGCCCACTAGAAAATCTCTAGTCTGTACTCTTTTTCTTTGTAGTTTTCGTTGCATTTTTCAAATCTCAGCAATTGTTAACAGTGCCGCCGTGAACATGGGGGTGCGTGTACATTCTTTCGAATTAAAGTTTTGGGTTTCTTCGGATGAATTCCCAGCCGTGGAATTGCTGGGCCATCAGGCAGGCCCATTGTTAATTTTCTGAGGTATCTCCATACCGCTCTCCACAGGGGCTGCCCCCCATCTGCATTCCCACCCACAGGGCACGAGGGTTCCTCTTTCACAGCTGACATTCAGTATTTATTCTGTTAGTTTCAGGTGTACAGCATACACTTTAGAAAGTGGTTCCCCAGACACTCCCAGGCCCCACCTGACACCATGCGTCGCGATCACGATGTTATGGGCTACGTCCCCTTCGCTGTACGCACGTCCCTGTAAGGCAGGGGGAGGTGAGAGCTGAGAGCAAGAGCGAGACTGAGATGGAAAGAGTTAAGAAAAATGCATATTTTTCCATTGCCTACGAGGCCTGCCAGGAAGCACGACAGCTGTAGGCTGAGGATGAAACTGGCCGAGAGCATCCGGGTGTCTTAAACTATGATGCAGAGATAATAATAAAGGAAAACAAACTGGCGCGCGATGTGGCCAAACGGCAGGGCCCAGACAGTCAGCAGCGGCACGAGGCTGCTGATGACAACCCGGCAGACTCGACACTGTGTAGCTATTTATTAGCACTGCGGACATACTCTAGGTCGTTAACGAGAAGTTCCTTCACGTCCAGGAAGCAACGCAATTAAAAAAAGAAAAAGAACAAGATGTCAATAGGGAAATGACACACTTGACTGGGGTTTTATGAAGAAAAATGAAACCATCTGAAAGGAAAGAAAAATAACTTATGTTCCTAGGACTATAAAAAGATCACTAAAAATGTTCATTAAAAATAAACTAGTCATTTGCTTATAAAGCTGTGAGAGAGACAATAAGACGAGAGATGGCATTTAGCTGTTGGGGACTCGCTTGGGTGTGTGAAGAAATTTCACGGAGAAAGCCTGTGAATGTTTTGACCACTTTTATTCTCAAACTGGTATCGAAGCTTGGGGACAGTTCCGTTCCAAGACTGGCACAGGTGAATTTGTGTCCCTAAATCTGGAACCCAGAAACGACAGCACTGTTCTCCACGCGTGACGGAAAGAATTCATTGTGACCCGGATGGTACCCGGCACTCGCCCCAAGGTCCCATAAGCAAGCTGAGGCGACGTCACAGCCCACGTCCAGTCCCGTCATCGGGTTAGAACACTCAGCCTCTCGCCAATGCTTTCATCCGATGTGTGTTAGGAGCTTCTGCACGAGACGTGAGACTCCCAAACACACACACGATTTGACTTCACTGTGGCAGAGGGCAGAGCTATGCTAGTAACTGCAGGACGGGACAGCCTGGGAGGTACCAGGCAGGGAGAGCAAAACTCCAAGACAAGACAGACGTCACATTGGACGGGGGTGTCAGGAAAAGCCCGCGGAGACAAGCCCGTGGTGCAGACTTAGGAGAATGGCTGCAGGCGAGCTGGTGAGAAGGCCAATCGTTTGGACTGACCGACGGTAAAGACACAGTCGGGGGAGAAACAACTCCAAGCTGTTGGATACTAATTTTATTCCATCGGTGCGGGTCGCTGAAGGAAGGTAAATGGGCTTCATGCCGCAGGAAGACATGTTTCTTTCTGTTTGTTAAAAATGACCCGGGTAGTTGAGCAAGGAATAATCAAAAGTCTGCTTTTGGAAAATTAATGTGCTATAAATAGCGTGATCTGAAAATTTCATGTGCATAGAAATGTAGGCTACACGCCAAACAATGACCCATAGTTAACTCTAAATGGAGATATTCCGGGCGATTTTCTTCTTTTCTGCTTCCCTTTGATTTCTGCCCACTGGACAGGCACCACTGGGGCACTGATGGCGTCATGTTTAATAAACCCGGCGTGGCACAAGATAGAGTGGGGGCGACGAAGAAACTGGAAGCACAGAGAGCAACTAATATTTTCTGATGTACTGCTGGGGAGTGAGTGACAAAACCATGGAAACGAAGGTGCTGACAGGAGGACCCTGAAGAGAGAAGCTGGGGAGCTGACGGCTACCACGAGCCAGGACAGGAGGAGGAGCGCTGCGGCGCCGGTTGCGAGTCTCTGACGTGTGGAATGGCTGCCCAGGCTGGGCAAGGAGGGAGGCCGGTGAGGGCTTTCAGTAATAATGGGTTCCACTTGGTACATACTGAATTTCAGGGGTTCATAGACTTTCTGCGGAGAAATACTCGGCAAGCAGTGATGATGTGGGCACGTCGCCCGTGCTAGCCTCTGCCGCACACTACGCTAGGCACACAGACACCAGCCGGCCTCGAGGGGCGCACCGGGTCATGAAGAAAGCCACCGTCTACAAAGGAATGATCCACTGATAGGACCACACCCCGGGCAACACACAGTAGCACAAAGCAGCCGCACCAGGAAGTCCAGCGACGCCTCTGGGAGGGGCGGCCGGAAGGAGCAGCGGGAGCTGGAGAAGAAGTGTGAAGGGAGAGAGTGGGTGAGCACCCAGGCTTGGTGGACCAAGAGCAGCAGAATGGAGGGCAGGCTGCAAAACCTAATGCCCCGCAGTGAGAAACGGCGGGCTCTGAGGCTGGGGGCTGCGTCTCCTGGACCTCCCCACGCAGAGGCACTGGAGGAGGAACAAGGGCAGAGGGGCTGCTGGGCTCCCTTTGCAAAGGAACCTGGACTTCATCTTACAAGCAGTGAGCAGCTGTAAGGGCACTGAGGCAGGGAGTGATGTGGCAGTTCACACCTGGGCAAGAGGTCTGGGTCGGAGACAGAGAAATTGGATTAATATACAGACTGGGGACAAGGCAAAGTTCCCTGATCCTATCAGCTCGATGACACACAGCTCCACTGAGCCGTGACGGATGCTCTGTCATCTAACTCTATAAATAAGTTGTCTCCTGTGTTCCCAATTGAGCGCTGTTTGTCTTTTGTAAAGATAGCTCTCATTTCATTGAATGGCCATTCTACGGGTCTTATCTTACAAAATTTTCCTGTATCTGCCTCTTCAGATGTATGTCAGACTTTGACCTGACATAAAACCCACATACGGTCCAAGGTATTTTCCTTTTTTGCCTTTGCCTCTGTCATTCATTAGCAGGGGCTGCCAAGCAAGTGTACGTGGGGCCCCACGCGAGGCACCTCAGGGTGTGCAGGGGGGTGAGAGCGCGGGGGGGGTGAGAGCAGGGGGCGGGTGGGCAGGCAGCAGTCAGCCTCGCCAAGAGCCCGGCCAGGGAGTGAGATGAGGTTCAGAAAGGAAGCTCCGGGGTGAGCTGCGGAACCCCAGGGAGATTCGTTTTGATGAGGCGCTTCGGGGAGGGGCGGTGCCCCTGCTGGCCCTTCTAGGTAAAACAGGAAGTACCGAAACAGATCTGCTTGACCTAAGAGCCTGAGATGCCCTGTCTCTTTCCTGCAGACAGCCTGTTTTACTTGGACTTCCCGTTCCTAAATTTTTGACCTTCTTGATATGTTCTGAGAACTAGGAGGGGGTATAAAGTTTAAATTTAGTTAGCTGACAAAATGTGGAAACAATTCATTTGCAGATCTGTCTGCCCTGAGTCACAGAAGAACTAGATCATTAAACATGTGGTTGCAACACCGAGTAAGCAAGGTACCCAGATCCAGTGCTTCTCAGCCTTTCCTTGGACCCACTCAGTTGAGGGAGCTTTCACTGCAGCCGTGGTGGGGGACCCAGGGCACTAGACACGCCTATTCTGTTTACTTGCCAAAGCTGCAGTTACCTTCTCTTAAATTTTATTACTTAAGCCTATTTATGAAAAATACTAGGTTTTCTTCTCTAGCCCTAAAAGTCCCATTCACTGTGAAATACTCATTTTTGTCATCTACGAGCAGAGAACAGTATGCCTGTTCAGCGCTCATACCCCGTGTAAGGCCATCTCTCGGCCCCTTCTAAAAAGCGGCCTTATTTTTCTATGTTGGCCTTAGAGTCTGTACATACAGGTCTCAGGTCAGTAATGAAATCAAGCTTTAGTAACAATTCCTAGAACTGCTGAAAATTCTCGAAATTGCCTGGAATCTGTTCATAACATCTGAATTATTACATTTTTTGCCTAAAGCATTTGCATTTGATGAAGTTTATTCATTTTGGAATTTTCCAAAAAGATTTTTTAAAAACTTCTTATTCTCCCTTTTCCCCTGTAAGGGATAGCTTCCTTTAAATTTTCCTTTCAATTTTTTCTGATACAGTAGACTGTTCCCTAAAATTTCTCCCCAATTTTTCTCTCCTTCTGTGTTATTATTTACTTGTTACAAAGAATACGATTAGCCTATCAAATGGCTATTTTATTACGCTGCTTCTTATGGGAACAAGACCTTCACTTTAAAAATCTGATTAGCATGGAAGTTATTTTAATTTTTAATATTTTTACTTACTAATAGATAAAAAGGAAGGTGCATTAATTAATACACTAGTCATCAGACCAAGCGTCTAACATAAGAGATCATATATTGTTAAAAAAAAAAAAGAATAAAGAACAGAAATTGACTTTCTCTCCAAAATGGGAAGTTTGTGAAAAGTTCCTTCTTTCTCATCAATTTATTTTTCACCAAGATGTTTCCATTCACCAGGACGGCACTTCACTGGAATTGTGTGATATCATTTTATAAAGAAAGAAAAGGATGGCTGTAATTAGAATGTACGTTAACGAGTAGATGGATTCCCCTTTTGATGTGTTTTGAATCTTATCAATTTCCATTAATTAGTCCCTTCTCTCCTGAGGGTACAGAAAAAAAGGGTGAAATCTCATTTGTATTTAAGAAAAAGTGAAAATCATTATCTTAACAGAATTCTTTTCTTTGTATTATTTGGAAAGTATTGGTATATACTGGAAATATTTTCTTCAGATGATTTTTCCTTAATGTTTTTCTTACAAAATAATCTTTCGCTCCAGTAAACACACACATATATGCACCCCACACAGATATCCCAACAGATTTATTTTACATATAATTTATGTAAAATTTCATGAATTAACACTTGAATGCTTTCTGCCTACTTAAACAGCTGAAGTTAGTTGTTTTGTTTTTTTTTTCAATCTAAATAAATTTGAGTTTTAGCGAGATGCTACAAGGAACAGATTCACTGACCCACGTCAGGCTAAGGAGAGGACTTTGGACTCCATCAATATGCTCCCTCGGCCCCTAGTTTCCAGGGTTTGACCAATGCAGAGACACCGGCAGAAGGGTGAGGTCAAGGCGCCCTCCTTCCAGCCCCCCAAGGCCTTGGCTGCCTTTGTCCCTCAACCGACGGCCATGACTCCTTTCAAAGCTGCTGCCCTAGGAAGGCCTCTCCTATGGGGTGCTGATGACCGCTTCCCGTCCTCGTCCTTTTGGACCTAAGGGATGCGTAACAGCTCCGGTGCTACCAGGCCCAGGTGACTCCGCCAGGCCCACTGTTCCCTAGAACCACACCTTTGTAAGTAATCTCCTTGTGGACAATGGGAATGATCCCATTTTCATGGGCCATGGGTGTCCTGTGGGAGGTCTGGTTGATAATGGACTGTTCTACGGTGTCTACTGAGGGGGCTTCATGGTTTCTACTGGTGATGCTTGAGGAGTTATGCAACTTGGCTGATGTCTCCTTGCTAACAACTCATGGGCCCGATTGAAAGTGGGGCTCCTTCTGTTACTCTCACCGCTGCTTCGCCACCAACGACTGGAATCTACGGGCATGTCTATGTCTCACGATATGCAATTTATGTACTAATATGTATCCAATGCCCAAAGGATACACAGAAACATACTCCATGACACTGCATCGTAAGAAACTCAGTTTTCATATGACTCAAAAGAAAATCCGGCAGCTCATAACTTTTCTGTGGTGAACAGTCTGTCAATAAGCTAACAGGTGAAATGCTGTGGGCACAAGGTGCTATGGTTACACTATACGCTGGAGCTCCACTGACGCAGTCATTTTGACAAGGACGATAAAATACAAGCCGGTGCATCTTTCCAACTTCTCCTTAGAAAACTGCGTAAAAGTACAAAAGAGACACGCGCGACACTTCCCCGAGGCCCCTTCTGGGAAGGACTGCGGGTGAGGAAGAAACAGGCATGAGGAAAGGGCTGGGGGTCAAGTGAGGACGGGTGACAATCAGACAGGTCTACCACCCTCATTGCGTATTTAGGGATGAAAAATGATGCTTTTCTATTTTAATACACTTATGATACAGCTGTGTCAAAAAAAATCTGCCAGTCCTATGTGGCCAACCTATAGTACATGGAATGTAAACTGGCTTTTTATGGGGACAAGACCTTCTCATCACTGTTTTCATTCCACATTCTAATTATCTGTACATATAACAGCTGAGTACATTTATATATCTCCACATACGTGCACATATGCACACACACAAATACACATCTACACACACACACGCACACACACACAGATGATTAAAGACACAATACTTTTCTTCAGTTCCCCGACATTAACAGCATTTAAACATCCTTATTTTTTGCAGCTTATTAAAATAAAACAAAAACATTAAGTTGATGAGAAATGACATGTCCACTAAACACCGGCAGCTAAAGTGACGAAGTTAAAACATAGCCCCTGCCCCTCGCCTACGGAGCGGCCAGCAGCACACAGGCCGGAGCCTTAACACTTACACAAAGAAGAACCGGGTGCAGACGTGGTCGGTGTTCGGGACGACCCAGATCTCTCCGTGTTTGTGCAGGTCAGGGGAGGTGATCACTGGAACCCGAGACAAGACCGAGGGGCGATTTTAGTCTCAGAAACCGAAAAGCAACAGCACATGCCAAGTTAACATACGCAAAATGTTTCACCTTATTAGCTACCATGAAACATAAATAAAAACCACGATCCGCCATTCGTCACTAGGAGCGAAACAACAGGCGGGCGGTCACCCGGTGCCACACATGACTGTTAAGTGGTGAAACCTTCTGAGACAGTTCACAGTGGCTACCAAGACTCCCAACGCAGTAATGAAATTTTAGCCAAAGTCAGATATTTTTTATTTTTGCCAAAAACCTATTTTAAAGCATGAACAAAGAAAAGTATATGATCTTGCAAATTACCTATATCAATTTTTCTGTCCCAAGTTTGGAACAGAAAAATAATTGCAGTATAAGAACAGAAAGACCTGGCAGTTACCGTCTCAGGTCTCAGATCGTCTTTAAAATTTTTCATGATATTATTCATTCAAAAGCCAACTAAAAGGGGAGGGTGGCATATTAACGAGGGAGATAAGCGATACTTGATGAGAAAGAGACGCCCGCCACTCTGAAATATCTGCCGAGAATGAAATATAGCTCTGTCTGCATTCCTGCCGGCCTGCTCTTTGGTTTCACCCTTTACGACCTCTGTTGTCCCCGTTTTCCATTTGTGCCCTTAGAGATGGTCACAAAGAATAATGCTTTCACTATTCTATTATGAGCGTTCTGCAAATATATTCAAATTCTTAAACGCAGGTGAGACGGAGAGTTAATGATATAAGGTTTGCAAAAATGACACCTTACCTTCACATAAGGCTATGCATTTTAAGTTGCGGCTTTGCAGGAATTGGGATTGCTGTCCTTTCTTCTGTGACTAAATTCCAAAAGAATTAAAGAATTAAGAGCGAAAACAGGGCAGTCACTAAACGGATCATGGTTAAAAAATAACCATCACTAACATAGCTCCCATTCTGTTTTAATAGGCCTACAGACCCTCGCGGCAACATCCTTGAGCTCGCTCTCCTCACGGCAAACTGTATCTGCTGTATCATTTAATTCTGCACATAATCATTATTAAATCGCTCTCAAAGTGCGTGAACTAAGGAATGCTAACGTCCAGTTCGACAGCCTCACAACACAGGATTAGAACTCAGATTTATTTGTACTGGAAGCCCAGAATCTTCACCACACGGGAAACAAAATTAAAGCAGCATAATCCTTTCAAACATTAAACGCAATTATTCCGGATCACCTGACCATGCAAAGCCAACCCCTTCTTCTAGCATCATTAAGCCACAGAGGTTCGGGTAAGCCTCATGTGGAAAAACTGGGGTTTTGTTTTTAGATATGACATTAAGCTATACTTTTCCAAAAAAATTTAAAGTCACATTAGCCATCAGATGGATTTTAATTTGCCCGTAAGGTTTGTTTGCTTTGAAACAAGGGATCGGCACTTGCTCTGCTCTTTGCCTGCAACGCTATTCCTCCCAGAGGACGAAGCGGCAGGTGCGCACACCACCTGCGGACCTTTATTCAAACAGGACCTTCTTGGGGCACCCTGTCCTGACCACCCCGTCAACGTTCCTTCTAGTTCTCTCTTCCAGCCCCTAGCTCTCGGCCTCCCCTTCCCCTGATTTTCCTCTACAATATTTACCGCCACCTAGCATCCTATCTACCTAAATATATATTCAGTTTATTTAGTCTGTGCATCCATTCGGTAGAATGAAGGCTCCAAGAGGATTTATTTTTACTTAGCGTGGTAGCCTAATGTCTTGCAGAGTCTCTGGCATTCCAGCAGGCGCTCAGGAAATGCCTGCTGAACAGTTACTGAATTAAGGCATTTCGGTCATTCTATTTTAGGGTGGGTTCTATGAGTAATGGCCACTTAAAATAATTCTGCAGACTTAAAGGGCCCAGGTATTTACTGGAACCCTGCTGGCGGCTGGAGCCCACGTGCGCGCACCAAATGCAGTCAGTCCTCGCGCTGTTGACCCACCTGGGATGCGCTGCTGCTCTTACTGCTGGACGCAGGCTCGTCCTTGGCCGACACCTTCTGCTTCTTGTTCATCCCTGAAAACACCGGCAAGACAATAACTTAGGCTCAAGGCTGTGTGGGGTGGCTCAAAATGCCATCCGTCTACACTGCCGTGCTCCAGTTTTGGCAGCGGTTTGATGGCATCAGGCCCCTGACGGCGACCGCGGCCTCTCCAGGGGCCGCTGCTGTGCCCTCGGTGCCTGGGGTAGAGAGTCGGTGGGTTTCAGAAGTCCTGGCAGAGGCAGAAAGCAGACGATCCACTGGGCTCCTTTGCATTAAAACGGGAATAGGATAGCCTCTTGCATAAAATTAATCTAACAAGAAAATTCTGAAACCTTGGTTTTAAAAGGCTTTCAGACCCAGTCTTTTTTTCTTACCATGTGGTTAGTAGAAGGAGAAGACAAGGGGTGGGAAATATTAACAATGTAAAAAAATATTTATGCTGTAGCTTAAATGCATGACTTGGTCGATACCATATGGAATTTACTACTCCTCCCGATATAAGAAAAATTATATGTCCTTTTGTCTGTGACATGTAAAGTCTTAGCTTACCCTACTGGTGCCCTGATTTTTTACTATGCAATGTTCTAGACAAAACAGAACTAAAATTCCCGCATGTTTTAGGCTTGATGGATCTGTAACTATAGTTCACGTGAAAACCTTCCTCTACTGCCTGTTCTGAAGTGAAGGCACGTGTTCACATTTTTTGTTGCTGTTTCAACGGAAGTCGTGGGGAGTAGAGAGAGAAAGCCAATCTGAAACCAGTGATGAACTACATCTCACTGTAGGGGCTCTTACGTTGTTTTCTGATCAAAGACACTTCAAGAATTGGAGTCCAGGCAAACACGCATTCTCACAAACTTTACATCTGTTGGTGGACCCCCTAATCCTTTCCATGAGCCTATCCAAGGAGTCTACAAGTTTTGGAAACAGGAAATGAAAGTACTTAACGATTTGCTGTGTTTTCCTTATCTATACTGAGGATGTTTTTATTTAAAGTGGTTTATATTAGTTTCTTGTGTTCTGTTTTAATAAGGTTTAGAGTCTGATTTATGCTGATTTTAATTGTTTTCTCCACTGAACCAGGACATTCCATTTCCTGTGCCATCTTCTTCCTAACGTTATTTACTTTCAGGGTTGCTTCGGCACACTGTGCTTTCAGAGACCGCTGCAACGGTATTTCTCAGGCCGTGTGCTTTTCTACGATGCGACTTTACCCCCTTTTCATCGGGAGATGGGGTCTAATCCCCCAACCCTGAATACAGAAGGGCTTGTGACTGCTGTGACCAAGGGAGTAGGCAAGAGGTGGGATCCTGTGTCTTCTGAGGCTGGGTCAGCAAAGACACACAGGGTGTCCCCAGGGCTCTTAGGTCATGTGCAAAATGGAGGGGTGACTCCCTGAGAAACAACTAGCTGTGACTGAAGGGTACGAGCCTGGGCGAAGGAATCAGACAGGTAGGCCTGGCCGACGATCACCTAGTTATGAGACCCTCGAAGCATCCCTTCGAAGTGAATGCCGCCCCTGAAGTGTTTCATGTGATCAGAAAAACACACACACGAGCACACAAAGCCAAACCAATTACATATGTAAGTACGTGGATATAAAAGCACTTAAAGGTCTAACGGGCAACCCGCTGAACAATGAGTTGTAGAAAAGAAGGAAAAAATTTCATTTGTCACTAATTACTTTCTACTTAAACAGAATGACTCAATATTCTAAAAGTTTACACTGATCATTTTAAAATAGTCCCCCCAAAATTAAAACTACAGAGAAGAAATCATCTGGAATTCCACTCTCTGAGGGTGACAGCTGCTGACAGCTCGGTGACCACTCCCCCACCCCCTACCCCCGGAGTTTGAATGTGCCATGCCCCTCACCACAAGCTTCCAATCGATTGTAAAATGACTTTTTTTCTCACAAAACTTCACCAAAATATTAACAAGAAGCTGCCAATAAGTAGGATGATGTTAAGGGTGTTTTTCTAATCCTAAAATTTCCATACTGTTTCAACCTCTATGTGGGATAAATAAGAATCGAAAGATAAGAAGGTGGGATGATACAGAATTATACTCGATGATAGTGAAGTAATATTTATGCATGCTTTTCACCATTTACTTGTGGAGAGAATGCATATAGAAACTATTGAAACGAAATTCAAATTGAGTTTGAAATCCGCCAAACATATGTACCTTTTTGGACACTAAGGGGATTATTATAAATACATTTTGAAATGTGAGCTTTGTTTTGCTTCTGACGTTTATCAAAAAATTTAACACAAATATGTCAAACAAGCTCCAGTCACTTGAGAGAAAACTATGCCTGGCATATAAAGAAATAAAAACCTAATAAATGTGGGGTTAGAAATGAAATAGCAGCTTACCTGAGTAGCCAAATGATATGCTTGACATTGGACTTAGATAGATTCCACTTCCATACATTGCACCATGGAGCTAAAATGGGAAGAGGCGGGAGACGAAGCATCAGTCAATGGTTTCAAATGTTAATATTTTATAGAAGAAGGCAATCAATCTCATGGGGAAGCATTAACTGTTAGAAAGTGATAAAGATTTTATTGCAAGGCCTAATGTGAAAATAGCAGTACTGACATCCTTGTCCTTAACATGTAGAGTAAGTTGATATATGAAAAATGATAGGGAAAAAGTTACTTTCCACCCAGCAAGGACAAAGACAGTCACTTATAAAGGGCAGTACTAGGCTTTTGTGTTAATGAGTCTAACGTTCCGAAAACAGAACGCGCTGAAACATATCACACACTAGTAAATCGATAAAGTATCCTATTCAGATCTGCATCATCAACACGGTC